>SNQJ01S0050712.1:76809-92502 GCA_010110895.2 Picea sitchensis | reverse complement strand
GTGTTTCCCCCCCCTTCTTTTAGCCATTGAATTTTGGATTTTTGTCTCTAGAGAATTTGTTCCTGTTTTAGTATTTCTTCCAATTGTTGCCTGGTTTGCTGCTCCTGCTGCTGCTGATTTGGGGTGTATCCAGTTTGGATGGCCATCTTTTGTAGGGCTTCAAGTTTTTGTTCCAGGAGTTTTCTCTCTTGGAAGATGTTTCCAAAGACTTCTTTGTTCCACTTTCGCTCTTGCTGCTTAAAATATTTGAGCTTTTGCTGGAAGCAGTACATTTTGGTTCCTTGTTGAATATATGCCATGTCCCACCAATGACAAGCCAAGTTTTGGAAGTCTGGATGTGAAAGACAAAAATTTTCAAATCTGAAGGGTTTGAGCTTGGGGGAGGCCATAGTGTCAATCCATAGCTGAACAAGCCAATGATCTGAGCCTGGTTTTGGAAGGATGTTGGATTCTATTAGTGGGCCTTCCAAAAGAAGGGTCTCTGAGAGAAGAAAGCGGTCGATCTTCCAGGCGATTTTTTGGGGTCCCATTCACTTGTTCGTCCAAGTGAAGGTTCCATTGCCATTTTCTATGTCTACCAGTTTGTGAAGATCCATAAATTCCTGAAATGTTTTGCTATCTTGTTCCAGTTTTTTCTTCCCGCCTCTTTTTTCCTCCAGAGCGAGGATCATGTTGAAGTCTCCGCCCACTATCCATCTCTGATTTTTGGCTATGGAGCTAAGGTAAGCTAGGTTCTGAAGGAAAAGTTCTTTTTCCTGGATGATCTGCGGTCCATAGGCATTGGTGATCCATCCATATTTATCTGAGCCAATTGCTCGATAATGGGCTATGAGAGAGCTCGGTGTTGAGAGGCCTTGGTTGAGAATGACCGAGTTTGGGTTCCATAGGATAGCCAGGCCACCTGACGCACCTTTCGAGTCTATTTGGTACGAGTTGCAGTTGCACCAACATTTTTTGAAGATCTCTTCTGTGGTCTGTCCCACACATTTTGTTTCTTGGAGGAGGAGGATATCTAGGTCTTCCATTTTGATGCAGTTGCGGAGGATCCTTTGCTTGGATCTTCCATTGAGGCCCCTGATGTTCCAAGTGATGACTTTCATTATTTAACAGTTTGGTGGGTGGGAGAAGGAGCTCTCAATTATTAATCTTTTAATTATTTGTACATGACTATATTAAAAAAATAAAAAAAATGTTTTTACACCAACTAACAGGATGTGCGAAGGTGCGAACAAATTATCAAAGTAAAAGTCTCCACACACAAGCAACAACACATTGTACATTGCAATATTAAATAATTAATAATTGATTAATTATTTAATAAATTGTGAATTGTACATTAATAAATAATTATTAATCTTTTGATTATTTTTATAGAACTATATTAAAAATAAATAAAAATAATTTTTACACCAACTAAGAGACATACCTATGTGGGGATATACTTATGCATGGATATACCTGTGCAGAGGTGCGAACAAATCGTCAAAGGAAAAATCTTTGCACATAAGCAACAACACTTTGGACATTGCAATATTGAACATGTGCCGTAACAGGTGGATGCATGAGTCTCAAAGTTATGATATATGGGTATGGAACGAGTGTATTTTATTTACTAAATGTTCGTTGTCCTAAAGATGCATAATTAAATTTTATTAAATTAATAAATAATTATTAATATTTTAATTATTTGGACATGACTATATTAAAAAAATAAAAAAAATATTTTTTACACCAACTAATAGAAATATCGGTGCAGAGATATTTTTGTGAGGAGGCGTAGACAAATTGTCAAAGAAAAAGTCTCCACACATAGTCTCAAAGTTTCGATATTCAGGTACAAAACGACTATATTTTATTTACTAAGTGTTCACTGTCGTGAAGATGTATAATTAATTTTTATTAAATTAATAAACAATTATTAATATTTTAATTATTTGTATAGGACTATATTAAAAAAAATTAAAAATCATTTTTACATTAACCAACATACATACCTGTACATACATGTAGAAGTTATATTTGTGCAGATTATATGTATGTATTGAAGATGTATAATTAAATTTTATTAAATTAATAATTAAATTTCATTTTTAATATACATATATATGTAAAAAACATTTTGTTAAGGATATGCTTATGCATAACAATATTCTATTATTGATAACATTGATAACTATTAGACTAAGTGTTTGTTGTGCTGGGATATAGTTATGCAGAGGTGCGGAAGCTATAAGCTGTATAATTAAATTTTATTAAATTAATAATTGACTTTTATTTTTAATACACATATATACGTAAAAAGCATTTTGTTAAGCATTTGCATATTTTACTAAGTTTTACCCCGCATTGAACACTTTACCTTTTTGCTTATTTTTACAAAGTTTTATGCTAAATGTTTTTACTCCAAACATTTTTCATTGCTTCCTGCATATGCTAACCTCCACATTGAACATTTCAGTTATTTAATTACTAAGTTTTACTCCACATTGAATAGTTTGATTTTTTGCTTATTTTCATAAAGTTTTATGCTAACTTTTTTTACTTGATTCTTATCATTTTCCTCTTTGCATAGACAATAGTGTTATTTTTCTTTATTATATGAATTATCTTTTGACAAATATTATTCATTATCTATGTATATATTTATATTAAGTTTCATTGTTCAACATATATTTCCCAGTCGACAACATATATTTTCCAGTTGCCAGGGACTGTACTTCCATGTAGCCTTTGTCTTTGATGGCCATTTTGTTGAGTTGTCTATAATCTGGACACATACACCATGAACCATCCTTCTTTGTAACTATCACTACTGGTGAATAGAAAGAACTTTGGCTAGGTTGAATAATTCTTGCCTCTAACATTACTTAGATCATACGCTTAATCTCAGTCTTCTGTTTATATGGATACCTGTAAGGCATAATGTTAGGTGGTACACTTCCTAGTTGCAAATGAATAACATGGTCATGATCTCGAGCATGTGGAACACCCTTAGAAATCTCTCCAAATACCTTGGAATGATTGTTGATAATTATTTGGAGATCCACTTGAGAAGAGGATATAGATGTTTGAACATCTAGTGAGCATAATTGTGCAATTACACCATGGTGTCCATTTTTGAGTAATTTTGTCATGGTATTAGAGCTTATCACCTTAAAGGGTTTCCCTTAGATACCTCTAAGCTCAATTTCCTTTCCTTCTGAGGAAAATCTCATGAAAATATCTTGAAAATTCATGGTCATTGTTCCCAATGATTGTAACCATTGGAATCCTAATACAACATCAATGCCACCCATTTGGATGGAAATCATGGTCCTATCCAAAAATACTCCCCCATATCGAGCTTAATACCATGACACTTGCTAGAAAAATTTATGGTACCTCCATCTACAATCATTACTTGAAACACTGGTGCTGGAAACAAAAAGAAATTGAGATCTTTTGCTAATTTGTAATTGATGAAGCTACAAGTACTACCTGAATCAATCAACACAATTACCTTTTTCTTTTTGATGTATCCTTGTATCTTTAGAGTTTGTGGAGTACTGATGCTGCCAATGCATGACAAGATATTGTTGGAGTAGTCTCTTCTAGATCTAGATTTTGTGATGGTTCCAATTCTTGATCTTCTTCCTCTTCACATTCTATGTAGAATAATTTATTTTCACCACATTTATGCCCCTTACTGTACTTTCTGCAACAATTGAAACATAGTCCCTTTTCTCTTCTTTCATCCATTTTTTGAGGTGTCAACCTTATTGGTTGAGGTATGGTTGTATTATGAAACCAAAAACGATCTCTTCTACCCGTGTATGCTCCAATGGTAGACTTATGAGTAGCTTTATTATTTGCTTAAATATGACAAGAAAATTGCATAGCTTCCATAATATTTTCAGGATGTTTTAGGAAAATCTCATGTTCAATGTCTTCTTTTAATCCAACCATGTAAGCTTCCAAAAAATATTCATCACTTATGTCATCAACCCTTGTAGTCAATACCTTAAATTCTGAGTTATAATATTTAATATCACCTAAGTGCTTGGTTCTTGTCAATTGACTAAAGTAGTCATGTTCCCAAACTTTCCATATTGTGCTTCTAAGTCTCTTGTAAATAAACCCCAAGTTTAATAATAAGAAGGGGCTTCCTTTTAACCACCCATTGAGACCATTGATATGGTTTTATCTCAAATTTCAAAGTTGTTATGTGAATCCTTTGTGCATCATCCATAATATTACATATGCAATTCAAAATATTTCTCTATTTGTTTCAGCCAGGTAAATACCTCTATTCCATCAAACTTCCTTAATTCAACCTTCTGAAGGTTCACTCATTTTGGAGACCATCCATAAGTATCTCCATTATTAGAGTTAAATCCCTCTAGAAAATTCTCATTATTGGAAAGTTGTTCAACCTGAATACTACCTTTATTTTCATGAGTCCCTTCAGACACCTTATCAATTTTAGGGAAACTCCCATTTAGGGCTTCCATAATCTTTTGTTCCATTTGTTCCAAATTTTGTTCTATTGTTCTTTTCATATGTTCCTTATTTCCATCCATATTCCTTTCCATCAATTCCTTAGTTGCATCCATATTTCTTTCCATTTATGTTTTAGTATTCATAAAATAAACCTTTTTCATTGACTTATCATTCAATTCGTTGATTTGACTATTCAATTTGGATAGCTGGTTTTGTATCTCCTCATTTTATTCATGAGTCATGGAGGATATTTTGGAGGTTTAACTGGTGAAGTAATTTTTGGATCTTTCATTGGATCCATGGAAAAACATATTTTATTTCAAGGTGTACTTCACTGTGTCAAATAAATATTCTGGAAATTTTAGAGATTGAAACTTCATTGAAAAAAAATAAATTTACAACGAAAATGCCAAGATAACTGATTTCAGGTTTAGTCACAAACCGTGTCTTTCATGGGATATATATCCAAAAGTTTAGCGAACAAGAACCTGAAATTTTTTCCACCTATACTGTGAAATTTATCCTCAGTCGCCACACAATTTCACTTTCTTAAACCTCCTAGAAAATATTTTGTAGCGAAAATCCCAAGATGACTTGTTTAAAATTAAATTTAGGATGAATCAAAAACCTATCTTACATAGGTTATATATCCAAAAGTATAACGATACAGAACCTAAAACTTTTACCAGAAGATATTTAACATGCCTCCTAAGTAATATCCAATTTTAACTATCTAGAGCATCCCCCAAAAATGCTTATAGTGAAAATTCTAAGATGACTCACTTGAATTGGAAAAACCCTAGGATCGATGCTTTGATACCAAATGTTAGGAACCAATTCCCTATGATTGATAAAACACCAATGGATAATAGTACACTTCAAGGGGGAAAACTCTTTTTACAATATATGCAATGTACAAGCTGAGATAAGATGATCCTAATACTATATCTCCTTGGTATACATATAGGAGACAAAGGGCACACTTATAATGAAAGTGAACAATGAAGGGTTCTAGCCTACATACAAATATAACACTATAATTGTAATAATTCAATATATAGGGCTTAATACAAGGTTTTATACTTAACATGGGGAATTTTTTATGGCTTAACAATGTGTGTTCCCAACCATAAAGAAACCAAATTTTACCTTTTGAATAATTCCCAACTCAACAAGAATACTTAGATATCCAAAGACATTATGATTTGTTTTTCACTGATAGTGTTGTCCCATTGTAGGTATAGAACTTGAGGAAGATTACTAGACCAATGCGTATCCATGTGATGGATTTTGTCAATGGTTATATTTGCATCATTGTGAATATTTCAAGCTATGAAGTAAACCCTTGGATACATTTGACCATTAAAAACCATACAACCAACCAAGTGAAACTCATTAAACTTTTATTCCTTTAAACTATTTTGTGTATGTGTTAGCACCATGATTTTCATAGCTAGAGTTAGAGGTTTGTCTAAAGTTTTCAAAGTCATGCCATGATCTTGGGAAAATCAAGGCATTCCTAGATGATTCATAGGTTAGGGTGAATGTCATGTGAAAATGTATTATGGTTCATCATCACATTTCACGAGGTCACAGAAGGAGCAATCATGACACTCCATGTCATTTGTACTATTGCAAACTTCAAAAGTGTACTTGTTACGCAAGTTCGCTACACAAACCCTATGTGTTGATATTCTATACGCAAACCTTTCACTCTGTTTTTTGCTGCGCATTCTGCATTTGTTTATATCACTGTTCAAGATCCTTTCTTGGAAACCATTGCAAGTTATATTCTAAAATGGATTTTCTTTTCACATAAACAACTTTACTTCATTTAAGCTAAACCCTAGCCATATTCTTTTACTGGATAGAGTTTTCTGCTGCTTTCATTTGTTGCGCATTGCGCAGTGGATTTCGTTGTGGAGAGGATTGTCTTGCGCACACGCTACAGGGTGCGTTGCGCAAATGAATGGTTTAGTGGTAAAATTCAAGATAACTTTATGACCAACTGGAGAGGAATTTTTAAAATACCAAAGAGGTTTTTGTCAAGGACATACCAAATAATAAAAACCTCTCTCAAATTTGCAACAAGTGTTATAGTTTCAGATATTCGAATGAATATTTACAAGTCATTTTTCCAGATTTAATCATTTAATGTTTTGGTCATCATCTTTGGGCGTAGATCCCAAGAGACTGAAGTGGAATTTTAGAAAACCGAGAGAGGTTTTTCTCAATAAAAGTTTCATCTACAAAAACCCCTCTCAAAATTGAAAAAATTATTTTTATTCGGGAGATATGATGTCATATTTGACCCCTATTTTCCCAGTCTGATGCGCAATCTGCCAGGTTTTTGTTGTAGGTTACTATTCCGCAGAAGACTTGTTGCGCAATTGTGATAGAGATTCTGGAATGCCTCCAGATCAACAAGGAAAGGTAGGAAAACATGACAACTCATCTACAATGAATGCCATAGGTCAAATATCATCAGGATATGGTTTCAAAAGCGGATTTATATATTATTATATTGTAATTAATGAGTCAACTTTGACTCCTCTTTTTGAGCAGTTAGTTCATATTTTGTTGCCAAGATATTTGTAACCATTTCTTAACCTAGGAAGGAAATTAGGATTCGAATTTGGGAGCATAGGAAGATATTTTTGTATATATTTCATGAATCTATGAGATTTAAGGGGGTTGACTAGCTCAAGAGAGGCCTTGCCTTTGTAACTGAAAACTCTATTTTTCTCATGAATTTTAATACAACAAGAGAGTGTTTTCTGATAGCATAGATTCATCACGGTGTTCCCTTTAAGTGTTCTTTTCCCTAGTTCACATTCATTTCACTCCTGTTCTTTCTTCTAAGCATAAATAAGAGTAAATGATCGAAATTCATCCTTGATATATGCTCCCTTCATATAGTTAATGTTGGTGTCATGTTTTAATGATTGCAGGTCCAAAATTCACCCTTTGTTAGGTGCTCTGTTCATTGTAGTCAACCTTTCATGTTATTGCTTCTAAATTTGAAATTGAGAATTCATCATTATCAAATGTTTTCGTTTGTAATTAGATTTTCTTATGTTTGTATTGCCATCATATGAATACTGTTTATTTGCTGAAAAGGTGTGCTTATTTTGCCTCTGTTTCCTCAGGAATACATAGTTGTGTTAATCTTCATAGTATTTCAGAATTCGACTCCATTGCCCAATGATTTCCTTCTCTTTCTTGTCTTACCAACCCTTTTAAAACAAAACAAAACCTATCTTATATCAGAATTTGACCTCTTGTTATAGACCTAAATTTCCCTACACATGCATACATGGCCTTGGCCCTCTTACTTGCATTTTTTGCCAAAGCACTGCTGAGAAGATCTTCTTAAAAAACCAATTTTTAGAATATGTACGCGCCCTACACCGTTACTTCCCACGTGCATACACTTGTTTCACTACTACATATAACATACATACACATGTTGCACCATTACAACCCATGTATGCTTGCAAAATTTGCAAAACACAAAAATTTGCAAGGAATTTGTTGAAATTCACGGGCTATTGGAGGTTTCCCAACTAATCCACCTGCTATAGCCCGTCACCCAACCAAATAACCTTGGCATATAAAAGTAGGTATTGGGGTCTCATTTCCAACCTAAGGATAAGAACAATGAAACTCTGCCCGATTTCACTTCCCCTCCTTGCCCAAGGTATTGCTTCCTTTTGTGAGAAATTGTCTTAGCATTCCCTCATTAGCCCCTTCTTCCTCCATTTAACCCATTCCCTTCCACAGAAGAGATCATAAGGTTGAGAGGAAAAGTCCATACAAGATGCACTTGGAGCATGGTGAATATGAGCCCAGACTAGGTTCATGGAACGACGACCGACTTAGATTGTAAAGGTATAATATTTGTGTTATGAATAAAATAATTACATTTTCCTGTCCCAAATGATGGTGTCTTGAATACTTTTATTTATTTATGCTTGACATTCTAACATTTAACCCTAACTTATATATGGAATAGCATGCTTGTAGTTATTTGTTTTTCAATCTTTGGATGTAGGTCATCCCTGGGAGGAGGCGTGCAGTCAGTGGAACTTCCAAGTGCGAGGAGATCATCACCAGACGTGGGATTAGAGGTATAGTTACCCGATCTCCTTTCTCTTTGCTTTATTTATATTAGTTTTGGTATGTTTGGGGTAGTATTGAGAATTAATTAGATTTTAGATGGTTATTCGCTCCACCTACATTGTAAACCCTGGTGTAGTTAAAGGGAGGTTATTTCCCGCTAGCAGAAATGGCGACCATACTGGGGAAGCCTCTAGTGTTTGTTTTAGGGGATTTTGGGTTGTTTGATTGGTTTGTTTTCCTTTCAAGTTTCTTTGAGTTTTCTGAGTCTATCAAGGGATTTTGGTCACCTTCAGGTGACATACCAGTTGTCCCTACTCTGTAAGACTGTTTGATCTTTTATTTTTTTGGAAAGATACAGAGGTGTACGCACCCTGTCTTGAGTAATCCCATGTACATACAGACTCTGCTAAGTAAACAACCCATGTACATACGTAAGTTGTTGATGCAACAACTCATGTCTCTATTTCAAGAAATAGTTTGAAAAAGAGGGAGTTTGCCTCTTTCCTGATTGAGGTTCACACTTCTCAAGGTTTTCTTGGATCAGTCCAAAGTCTCTGTTTACAACCATAGCTTGGGTTTAGAGTTCAGTTAACTTATCTTCTTGATTTTCTTGTGTTTACTTTTAAACGGGTTTTTAAGCAAGATGTTGAATTGTAGATCTACCTTCTTGGTTTCTTCATTGATTTCATGCGATCCGCAGTAGACTAAAGATCTGTTTCAATCTTCTTTTTACCCCTTATTTTTCTTTGAAAAAAGAAAAAGATTTATTTCAGTTTTTCTCTTTAAGGCAATTCAAAAAAAAAATATTTCCTTTTTAGTTTGGTAAAGTAGTTAGAGTTGGTTATTTGAAAAAAAAAGGAAAAAGAGTTTGTTTTTTTAAGTTCTTTATTTCTTGAAACATAAGTAGCTTGTAGTCAAGAGAAAGCATATTTTAGGTTTTCGTTACAAGATCTTGAAAAAGTTAGTTAAAGAAAAGTTGGTTACAAAGAGTTAGTTATAAAGGTTTGCTTTTGAATTAGAAGTAATTTTTCTTTCAAGTTTCATATTTTTCTCCTCCTTTTCGTCACTTATAACATCACTAGTTTCACCACCATATCCCATGAGTAAATCAAGCCATTAAAAAGAACGCATAATCTAAAATAAACTAGAATTTTTCTGTTTGTAGGGTGAACCAACTAGTTTAGGGGTAGGGCCTTGAATTAGGTTGGAGAGGAAACTCTTCAAGGCCATTAAATCAAACATTGGAGTCTGAGTTAGGGAGTGTTTAAGTCCAATGTCGTAAAATTTACCTGGGACCCCCCTCTAACACATGGGATACAGAAGAGGTCGCGTGAGGAAAGGCAGCGAAGATAACCCCTCCAAAGCCAGACTGAACATAGTGGGGAACACATATTGAGGATCTGTCTTGGGAGTATTACCGACTGCATTTTCTTACGGAGCTTCATGGACCACAAATCCGTTCGAGACCCTCTTTTGTATTCTAGAAAATTTTCTCTCGATACCCTCGATAGGTTTCTTACTTGTTATCCTTCTCATTGTGATCCACCCAACTGTTGACTGCACCTACCTAGTGACTGATTGTGAGCTGGAAACTTAGTTTCCCATATTCTCAGGACTTACATGGGTGATTGCGGGGGTATACCGTGGTACCTGGGGTAGACGTCGGGTCATGCTTCATAGAGTATACCCGAATGGTGCTTCCGTGTTTGAGTTTCACTTGCACTGATTAGTTTCTCTAGTGTTGACTAACGTAATTACCCTTCCTACTAGATAGTCGACTGCTTGATTTTTCTTATAGAATTTTTTTTTAGTGTGTGCTTAGTGTTTAAACACTATTTAAGCCTTACTGTGTCGATTGATTTTTTCACAAAGTGGAAGATCAAGAGCTCCATCGGTCGCGAAGGCTTCAGGGCCTGCCGTTGATTGCATTAGAGCTACCTCCACCACCATTACGATGAAGACTTGACCAACAAGGGTCGCTCAAAGTGACCAGACCATAGGAAACTGTGCTCGAGCCTACTCCACAAGGAGACTATTCGACTCTAAAAGAACCTACTATTTCTGACCTTGGGGTGAAATCTCTCGGGCCAGCCAACCCTTCAATTAATGACTTTTCAGCGCCGATATTAGTACAATTTGTCCCTCCTGAGGTGACACCTTCCGAGTGCCAGTTAGTTTTACAAGCAACAATGGAAGCAAATGCTACTACTTCGCCTGAGAGTCCTCATACTCCCATTTTAGCTACTACCGCAGGGGGGATATTTACACTTCTCCCACCTTCTCCAGTCCGAACCATAGTGGTCTCGACTCCTTCTACCTCAAGAAGTGGTCCAATACTATCATCCATAGTGACCACTGATCTGTTTAAACAGAGTGCAATGAGACCTCCATTTTCATATGGGATGCCCAGCTTCGATTCGAACTCAGTCCTTATCTACTCCACCTTACAGACCATGGGTTGGGGGCAGGGAGCTCAAACGCTCCCATGAAATGGTCTAGTGGGGGCACTTTAGTCCCCTTTAATGTTATCCCTTACGGTGGGGGTCATATACCTCCTCCATCCCCCTCGCTCGGTGGTGCTTTCCAACAACCCATTGGGTCGAATGCTAATTATAGCTTGTTTGGAGCAAGAATTTTAGGACCTTCATCTTACATAACGTCGGTGGGATCTATGTTTTTATATTTGTTCAACGCATTTGGAAACAATGATTTTTCTTTGGCTATCATTTCAGCTGGGGGAAACCCTGGTTTTGGGCAACAAAACCCCGTGCAGGATACTATTCCTTCACAGGGAGCCACGCCAAGAGTTTTCTCCTCTCAAGGGCTTTGAAATCCTTGGTAGGGATTAGTTCCATTGCAAGGGATGTCGGTCGAGGGAAACCCATTCAATGCACAATGAAACCCTGGGCAGGGCTTTGTACCTATGCCCGTCAGATCAGTTGGGGGTATCCCCTTCTAAAATCCTTGGAAAACAACGCAAGGAGTAATCCCTACCCAATCCATGTCGTCCAATTATGAGAGTCAACCAATGATATCCCAACAAATGTAGTTTCTGTACGTTGGTCAAGCCCATGATTTATACTAGAACCTTGGCCAGTAGTCCAACATTTTTTGGCAACCTGATGTCAGTCAAACTCGAGGACCCTCTTTTCCTGTACATAGTACTCAACCTAAACTACTGTTTCTGGAAACACTACATCTTCCAGAGTTGTCGAGACTACTTAATGAACCAATTTGTCATGATCCACATTGGCTCCCCATGCCAACTAAGTTGCCATTAGATATTCCAAAATTTGAAGGCAAGCCTGGTGAAGATCCAGGTGATCACATGACAACCTTTCACTTATGGTGCTTGTCAAACTCACTGTGAGACAACTCCGTCCAGTTGCACCTTTTTCAATGCACTCTTATCAAGGGTGTCATGAAATGGTATATTGAGCTTGACCGCTCGAGGTATTCTTACTTCAATGACTTGGCGATGGTATTTTTGAGCCATTTCCAGTTATATGTGAGATATTATGCCGACACTGAATTATTGGCCAAATTTGAGCAGACCAAGGCCAAATATATCTCCGATCATATCCGAGAATGGAGGCATCGAAAGATCTTGATTAAGGTCCAGGTCCCTCCAGATTTCTTCCTGGAATGGTTCCTGAAGTTTTAGGTGTCTTGAATCTCCAAGGACATAGCAACTTCTGGAGTGTTTTTAGAAGAGGAGGCAATAATGAGAGCGCAACAACCTGAACTGATCTACTCTCAATCTGACATGCTCTATAAGATTTTTTCATATGTGCCATGGTCTATCCTCGACAAGGTGAAGAAAAAGTCTGGACCCCATGCCGATGGTATTGTGGGCTCAACACAAGGAAAGGCCACTGATCTGTTGTCAAATCAATTGCAACAATTGTCGATACAATAGGTTGTGGCTAGCCAGACCTCTAGTTCAAGTGCTCCCCCTACCCAAACGTTGGACGTACACAATGTGTAGTCGATGAACCATAAGGCCAACCAACAGCCTGAAGGAAATAAGAAACAATAAAACAAGAAGGGTAAGTGGGACAAAAAGGCTACTAACAATTCCAGCGGGCCAAAAACATAGAAGAGAAAGTCGAAGTATCCATGTAACCTTTTCAAATAAGAACACCCGACTCATCTGTGCCCTCGACTTGCGGAAGATCAGAAGATATTGGTGAAAAAATAGCCTTTTGTGTTGACAAACCCATTTCCACATGGGAAAAACATGTCTCAATATTCATCATCCTCGAGCGCAGAAGGGGGCAGTCAGGGACCCCCTGCGTTTACCAATAATAATCCAATCATGAATGTTGAGATGATGAAATCCAAGGCTAACATAGTGACCAAGGCCTGATATTATGGAATGCCGAAATTTGTTGAAAAGGGAAAAGAAGCCACAAAACCACCGATTCCTCTCCAAATTGAGAAGATGGCAGGCAAAATGATGACATGCATCTCGAAAGGTGCGTTCAAGAAAGCTTCTCATAATACGAATGCGAGGGCTACCCAAAACTACTTTGTTGATGAATATTTGGCACAAACCCCTTGCGCGATGTCTTCTTTGGAAGTCCTCCAAATTTTCCCTTCGTAGAGAAAGGCTTTGTTATCCACATTGGGATCAACAAAGACTTGTAATCTGGGAGTGATCATTCTTGATCCAACCGACTTGAAACCTCATATTCCTTACCATGTTTCATTTTAGATAGTAGTGGCTTACACCACAAAATATTTTACTCAGAACATCTTCCGTACAGTGGTTGACGAGGGTGCCTCGACTTGCGTGATGTCGTTGGCGTGTTGGAAGGACATTGGCCAACCCGGTTTGTCTCTGTCACCTATGTTTCTTACGACGTTCGACGATCAGTTGTTCAAACCACATGGAATCATTCCGTCTTTCACTGTGCAACTAGGAGGAAAGATCGTGTGTGTCGAAGTTGAAGTGGTCAATGCGCCTCTCTACTAAAACATGTTGTTAGGGAGGATTTGGACTTATGCAATGCATGTAGTGGTTGCTACAGTTTTCCAGGTCTTGTGTTTTTCACATGAGGGTCGAATTGTGACCATTGGCCAGTTGTATTTCTCCTGTCCTGACCCTTCATTAGGGGCATCGACGATCCCGATGATTGATAATCCTTAGCCCGACATCATCAAATTAGGATTTTGTTTGTGTCCATCATTGATGGGTACTTTTGATTACTCTCCACCTTCTAGTGGTGTCAAGCTTATATCGGTTGTCCCATCCCAACCTAGGGCTGAAATATTTCAAGTGTCATTGTTTCAAACGACTTATTTTCATGATTCATGGAATCTTCCATCCCCATAGGATTTGATGGAAGGGACAGGGTATCCTGGCATGGCCATGCCCTTGCTCACCGATGAGGTTGTGTACATCTTTGTCCAACAAGCTTCGGTCGGCCCTGATCCGACTTTCACATAGGAGTTAGATCCAATTCTCGAGCCTATTTGGGATCAAGGTTCTCTTCACACTATAGATCCTTTAGACCTAGTATTTCCCTCTAATGAGGTGATTCTTGAGGCATTGAATGGTCCAGACAAACCCTGGGATGATCTTCATCATAGATCTTACTTTCTTCTAGAGTTAAGGAGAATAGAAGCAGGATAAATCGTTTCGACTGTGAATGGAGATAGGTCTTGTCTTATTAATCCTATGGCTACGCATGTAGTTTATGTCGAGGGTAATATGATGGGTATCAATGAAACGATTCCTATAAATATCTCTATAACCCCAGGTGTTGTGGAGAATGTTTTCGTTAGAGTGGACTACTCCCCCAAAGAGATTCAAATTTATACAGAGTTATTTAAGGAATTATGTGATGTTTTTTCATGGTCTTACGAGGAAATGCCATGCATAGACCCAAGAATAATTGAACATGAAATAATGACTTATCCTGACGCCAAGCCAGTCTGAAAGAAGCTTCGTTCAGTGAATCCTCGAAAAGCAGCAACAATTAAGGATGAAGTGGAGAAACTGCTTAAAGCCAGTTTTATCTACCCCATGCAGTTGACATAATGGGTTTCAAACCCCATTCCAGTTAATAATAAACAAGGTACGATTAGCGTGTGCATGGACTTCCATGACTTTTACAAGGCTTGCCTAAAAGATAATTTTCCCACCCCATTCATCGATCATATTGTCGATGAATGCACTGGTTGCGAGGTATTTTCATTCATGGATGGTTTTTCAGGATATAACCAGATTCAGATCAAACCCGAAATGCTCATCTCTCTTTTGAAGCATTGAAACACACCCTTACGTATGCCCCTCTTCTACAACCTCCTGATTATAACAAAGATTTCTTGTTGTATTTGGATGCTGCAGAGTCGACCATCAGCATGGTCTTGGTTCAAGAGGATGATCTGCTAGAGGACCATGTTGTTTATTACCTTAGTCGAGGCCTGGTTGGGCCAAAACTCAACTATGATCATGTTGAGAAGCTTGCCTTGGCAGCAATGCATGTTGTCGAGTGGTTCTATCATTACATTATGCTTCGCAAGACCACTATCATTGTCATTGTGAACCCTTTCCAATATGTGTTAACACGACGGGTCATTGGCGGAAAAATAAGTAGATGGATTGTAATCCTCCAAGAATTTGACTTGGATTTTGTTTCTACAAAATCCAAAAAGTCGTTGGTCTTTGCCGAACTTATTTCATAAATTCTAGTCGAATCTAGTGATATCATGCTCGAAGAATCGCCTATCAAAGGAGATATTTTTCTAATTGTATATTCAGACTCCTAGTATGGAGATATACTAGTCTATCTCCAAACTTTGAAGTGACCCGCTTCTACTTCTCGCGATGAGCATTGAAATTTTTTCCATCAGGCACGAAACTATCTCATACTCGATGACACTTTGTATCATCGAGGTGTATATTTCATTCTTCTTCGGTGCCTTATCCACAAAGAAGCAAAGCTCATTCTAAATGACTGCCACACTGGAGCATGTGGTGGTCATTTGTATGGGTTGGAAACAACCTAAAATATTCTACGTGCTGGTTACTTCTGCCCTTCATTAATCAAGGATTGCATTGAGGCGGTCAAGAAGTGCCACCCG
>SNQJ01S0050712.1:38092-75344 GCA_010110895.2 Picea sitchensis | reverse complement strand
TGCCCTTCATTAATCAAGGATTGCATTGAGGCGGTCAAGAAGTGCCACCCGTGTGAGATCTTCTCTCGGAATATGCAGGCACATTCTTCTCCTATGTTTCCTGTCATTGTTGTTGGTCCTTTCACCAAGTGGGGGATTTATTTTACTACATGTCACATGACCTCATCCAGAGGGCATCGTTATATCATCGCAGTGGTAGACTACTTCACGAAGTGGGTCGAGTCTATGCCAACGTTTAACAATGATGACGAAAAAATGACTTTTTTCATTTTTAACTAGATAGTAGCAAGGTTCGACATCCTGAAGGATATTGTCACTGACCATGGAAGTCACTTCCAAAACAAGATGATGACTGAGTTAACATCAAAGCTTGGGTTGAGGAAAGACAATTTTTCACCTTATTACCCACAAGTGAATGGTCAAGTTGAAGTTGTGAATAAGTCCCTCAAGACTATTCTTCAACAGACGATCAATTCTGCCATGTCAAGTTGGCATTTGATTTTTTACTCGACGTTGTGGGCCTAATGAAATTATGTAAAGATTGCCACCGGTTTCTCACCTTTTCAACTCATATATGGGCTAGAAGTAGTCTTACTTATTGAGTGTCAGATCCTGTCTTTAAAGTTGGCAGTGGAATTACTGCCAGACACTTCACCACTTGAGGAACACCTACTATATCTTGAGTAGATCGATGAGCAGCGTCGTGATGCAGCCTTGACCAATGAGGCTCATAAGCAATGAGTCAAATGTCAATATGATCGGTCCATTCATCCTTGGATTTTATCTGAAGGAGATCTTGTCCTGGTCTATGATCAATACAAAGATCCCCTAGGGGAAGGAAAGTTCAAACCCATGTGGTTCAAACCTTTCATTGTAAAGGAGGTCTCGAAGAAGGGCGCTTACCGTCTGGTTGAATTTGAAGGAAATGCCTTGGTGGAGCCTAGAAATGGGCTCTACCTCAAGAAGTATTACTCTTAGGTTGGTCGCCTAGGTGACTTCTTGTAAATATGTATAGTTCTTATACAATTTTTTTTCTTTTTTTTTGTGGACGTGTAGTTATTTATGCTTTATTTTTCACTGTGGTAGATGTCAAGTGAATTAGAGGTGCATTTTGGGTTCGCAGATGACGCTATCCAACACACTCGGAGGCTTTCTTCCGCATCTTGGGTGATTTTCACACCTGGAGGCTAGTTGTTATCTTCTGGAGGTATTTGTCTAGGTGACGCTACAAACAATGTTGTCGAGTACAATGCAGTGATAGGGTTTCTTGATGATGCCTTGTCGCATGGAATTTCACACCTCAGGGTCTACCTAGATGCTTAACTGGTTGTGTCCTAGTTAAATGGATTTTACCACGTTTATGATCCTACTTTACACCAAGGTTTCCTTAGGGTACATCTCTTATAACATTACTTTGATTACATTACATATATCCATGTTCCTAGGAGATTTAATCACATGACATATACTCTAGTTAATCACGTATTAGATTGGCATGTTGCACACACATAGAAAGAGAAGCACACACATACACATGTACATACATTTGTAGAAAATGTGATACATAAGACAAATAAGACGTATATATATATATATATATATATATATAAAGTGTTCGAGTACATAGGTGGGTGCAAAAACCTCAAAAATAAGGTTCAATATACATCGTTGGGCTTATGCCCTCAAAAAATACATGTACAATAGTTCCCCTGACACATCTAAAAACTCTAGCATATCTAATATCGGGGCCTATTGGCCTTTCCATAATGAAAAACAACATTGGCTAAACGTCGGAAAAGATGGACCCAAGTTCGTGGAACCCCCACTACATGATGCTGCATGGAAGGTGAAAGATCCTCGATATCATCCATGGGTACTGTGCAAGTGAGGGAAGTGAGGTTGCGCTCCACTCATCTCAAGACTCTCTGGATGGAGGTCCCCCATGGATGTTGGTATGCTAGCTGTTGCTGGTGCCGCCTCTGGTTGAGGACGTTGTTGATTTCTCGTGAAGTCTGTTGGACGCACTGGTCCCACATCTGTACATAGAAGATACACGAAATTCAATACTCTATACACACATAAAAATGATATATGTAAAACAAAATTAAAAAATTAAATAATATTAAAAACATGTTACCTATCTCTTCTCACTCCTCTCTGGGAGGCATGAGCATGTCAGGATCCCTGGAAAATTTGATCCCGACATAGGGGTAGTCCTCTATCACCAGAATCTGTCGTGCCCACCAGTGAAAAAATGTGTTGTCGAAGGTCTCTATGGTCCTCCCTCCCCCTTGTCGTGGAAAAAATGTTGCCCATCTGCATACTTCTGGGAAGGAGGCCACATGCCCCCACACAGTCTCTTTGGGACTGAGTCTGGGTACTCTCAAAGAAGAAGAATGAGCATAGAATAATACCAAACCCGAAGTTTGTGTTGTTGCATTTCCGACACTCTGTCAATTGTCTCTTCATTCATGTGAGCATGGTTGTACTCCAATCAAAGATATGTGCCTCCTGGCACTGAATAACACAATGCATGTGTGCCCATGAATCCCGGTGAAGGGTCATGGATCTAATAATCCGCCCAATTAGTAGCAATATCACTCTCAGAGTCAATATTATGATCTTGTGAATCAACACCTGAGAACCTGCCTTCTCAGTGTTGACCTCACAGTACATCGAGATGTAGTCCTCAATGTTAAAAGGCCCAGGGGGGAATGTCTGCAGATTGACTAGTTTCCCCCTCCTTGAGAGGCCATTCAGGAAGTAGTTTTCCTCTGTCATTGGAGTCAATGAATGTCCCTCTATCATGAATGCCTCTGCATCCAAATGCCACTAATAAACTAGGGCATTCAGTAGCTTGGGTTGTGCCCTAATAAAAGGACACTGGAAGAACTTCCATAGCCCACATTGTTTCAATACAATGATGGAAGCAGGGTCCTCTTCGACCAATATGTCAATATCCTCATGTTCCCTCTCCCTCCAATGGACATACATCCTATTCCATGGAAAATTAAAGGGAGTTAGCTCTTGATTTTTAATTTTTTCTAAGATTTTGAGGGTGTACGCAGGTTGTTTTGGGCTCAGTCGCGTATGTATGCGGGAAGAGTGTTTTCTTCCTGAGTACATATGCGGGATGTCCTTGGAAAAATTGAGTACACCCAGGGCCACTCTTTTTAAGAGAGTGCACCCCATCAAAAACAAAAATAAATGCATAAAATACTAATTGAAATACAAGAGGGAGGCATTTGTACTTACTTGGTGCAAGCGGAAGTTCGTTTCATCCACTGAAGCTCCCGGAATCAACTTCTTTAGTAAAGGGGTTTTTTCTCCTTTTGGGTAATTTTCAAACTACAATGGTGAAAATGAGTTGTCAGCTTCTATTTATAGAATGTTTTGGCCCTTTTTGCCACTTTTTTGACCCCCTTTGTTATTTTTCCTAGCTTGAAAATCACTTGGCTCTGATTCAGAGTTTCTTATTGTATGTTATGATACACTTTTTATTTTGGTTTGGTAGCCTTTTGGGTATGGGTCACTTTTGGTATCCTTTGTTAAAAGTCATTTTTTCCAACTTTTTGCATATAAGTTATGATTTCACCTCCACTTTCTACATCTCATTGTCTTTTCCTGTTTTCCATAGTATTGAACCCACTGAAGTGCGACACAAAACCCTCATTACTGCTCTAGAAGTGTCGTAATTAGGTGGTAGAGCCTACCTTTACATGGATGCCCTGGGTAGATCCTTGTTACATTTTGGCATCCATGCTGTCAGTAATGACTATAGGCTTGGGATTTCTTATTAGTCCTGTCATGATTACGAGATTAAGCCTCATTCATTTGATGCACCATCATTCTTGGGATCACCCTAGGGACTCCCAAATGAGCATGCTTTGTTTTCTTTCAAGCTCACTTTACGATTCGAAAGAAACATATGACGAGACTATACTTATGCTTTTCAATATTGTCTGGATTAACTGAGAAAAATAGCCCCCTGGATTCTTATTTAAGCCCTTTCCAGACTCTCTAAATATGAAAATATTGTCGAGCGATATTGCTTCCCTTCATGCTCGCCAAACTTGAATTTGAAGGCACGTTTGGCCGATGGTAGTTTACGCCTTTTTCGGTCCGGACGGTCAATTTCAAGAATATAGGTATGCTCTAGGAACGTAGGTTCACTAGAAGAGTAATCTTAGACGTAAGTTTAACCCTTTTTCAGGCTTGAGGGACTAAATATTCGAAAGAGGAAAATTCTCTTTGGTTTTGGTTTATCACCTTTTTTGGGCCTTGGAGATTACTTACGAAAAAGGAACCCCCACGGAGTCCATAGTTAATCTCTTTTTAGACTCCCTAAAATTGAAAAGATCACTGAGTGACCTTGTTCCTTTACACTCGTTAAAATGGTCTAGAAGAACATCTACTGGCATGAGTTTAACCCTTTTTCCATCATGTAGATTATAGCGGAAAAAGGTACGCCTTGGGAGATTCATCTCACCGGGAGAGTTCTCCTCAACAACTTTTATATTTTTTCGAGCTAAGGAGACTAAACTCAAAAAAAGGCTGTGAGTCCATAGTTAAGCTCTTTTCAGACTCCTTAAAATTGAAAAGATTGCCAAGTGATATTGTCTTTGTCACACTTGTTAAAATGGTTTTGAATAGATGTCTTTTCGGTGCAAGTTTACCCCTTTTTTGAACCGACTATACTATCTCCGAAAAAGGTACTCCCTTGATTCTTCATTTATGTTCTTTCAGAATCTCTAAACATGAAAAAACTACCGAGCTTACCTTCTCTGGGCTCATGAAAATTACATTGAAGGGGTCTCATCGTGTCTTTCTTAAATCACATTTGCATTTCTACATCTTTGGCCTAATGTCGACTCCATGTTTCTCTCAACTGAACCTTTGAAGGATGCCTTATATGGAAGCCTTGTAACACTTTGCTTCTGCGACCTAACACCTCGACCCATGGAGGAATTTTCCCCGAGTGTCCTTTTCCTGCACATGTCTCCTTGATCTGAGAATTAGTATGTTCCTTGCACTTGGAACTAGTATGCTTTCTTGCGACACTCGTTCCTCCTTTGTAACGTAGAATTCTTTTATTCATTTTCAAGCTCTTAAAAAATTGAAAAAGAAAAAAAAAATCAAATATCCCCAAAAGAGGGGACAAGAAATACGCATTCTTTTTTTGGCAGTACAAAGAGTCTCCCTTGGACAAAACATGTCCTTTCGTTTGTTTTTAAAGTATTGGGATCTAGTATGAACTTAGGAAGTTGTTCTCGATACATAGAACTATGTCATCCTCCGTTTGGTTACTCTTCCAAACACATGGAGAGTTTGTGTTTCCTCCTGCACCGTGAAATTATGTCAATGTCATGCTTCCTGAGTTTGATCATCTTTCATGGTTTTTTCCAAGGGAAGTTTTACCCAACCCGAGTCAACCTTTCTGTAGTTTGTCTCTTGACCTCATGAGTCAACCATCCTGAGAGTCCAATAAAGTCCTGATTCAAAATCGACGAAGTTCTCTGCCTGATCATCGAGATCCTCATGTTTTTTTCCCGATGAGCCATCGAATACCTCAGGGTAGTGAGTTATGCACTCCCATTGTACTCTTGAGTTTTGAATATCTTGAAGTTATTGCTCGAGCTCTGAAGGCCTCATCTCCATCCATTGGGCATCACAAGATTCTTGAAGATGGATACTCTACTTGTATATCTTCAACTGATTTTGAGATGTAGAACCGATGTGTATTGTTCGCGGATATACTTTATATAGTTATATAAAAATGGATCTGCAATGTATTTGATTTGCAACTATGATTTAGTTCATCTTGAGCATGGGTATGCCCACCTTGGAGAGACAATTGTTGTTTTGCAGGTGTCTCCTCCCGAACTCTGGTCCTAGGCTCACTCGATCTCATACATCAGTGAAGATATTGTAATGTATTTTGGCCATCAACTTCTCTTCTGACCTCACACATTAGGGGGCATCTGTTATAGCCCTAAATTTACCTACACATGCATACATGGCCTTGGCCCTCTTACTTGTGTTTTTTTCCAAAGCACTTCTAAGAAGCTCTTCTTTAAAAAACATTTTTTAGAAGATGTACGTGCCCTGCACCATTAATTCTTGCGTACATATGCTTGCTGCACTACTACAACTAGCGTACATATGCATGTTTCACCACTACATCCCGCGTATGCTTGCAAAAGTTGCATAAAACAAAAAGTTGCAAGGCATTCGTTGAAATTCACAGGCTATTAGAGGTTTCCAAACTAATCCACTTGCTATAGCTCGTCACCCAACCAAAAAAACATCCTTTTGTCATATAAAAGGAGGTTTTGGGGTCTCATTTCCAACCTAAGCATAAGAACAATGAAACTCTACCTGATTTCACTTCCCCTCCTTGCCCAAGGTATTGCTTCCTTTTGTGAGAAATTGCCTCAACATTCCCTCATTAGCTCCTTTTTCCTCCATTTAACCCTTTTCCTTCCATTGAAGAGATCAAAAGGTTGAGAGGAGAAGTTCATACAAGGTGCACTTAAAGCATGGTGAAGAGGAGCTCAGACCAGGTTCGCGGAACGGTGGTCGAATTAGATTGTAAAGGTATAATCTTTGTGTTATGAATAAAAGAATTACATTTTCCTGTCCCAAATGATGGTTTCTTGAATAATTTTATTGATTTATGCTTGACATTGTAACATTTAACCCTAACTTATATATGGAATAACATTCTTGTAGTTCTTTGTTTGTCAATATTTGGATGTAGGTCAGCTCTGGGGGGAGGCGTTAAGTCAGTGGAACTTCCAAGGGAGACAAGATCATCACCTGACGTGGGATTAGAGGTATAGTTACCTGATCTCCTTTCTCTTTCCTTTCTTTATATTATTTTTGGTATGTTTGGGGTAGTATTGAGAACTAATTAGCTTTTATACGGTTATTCTCTCTACCTACATTGTAAACCCTGGTGTAGTTAAATGGGGGTTATTTCCCACTAGCACTTCCATGTGCTTACTGATGAATCCTTTTAGTTATTACCAGTCATTAGACATTGGTATGTTTTGGGGTAGTATTGAGAACCAATTAGCTTTATACTATTCTCTACCTACATTGTAAAACCCCGGTGTAGTTAAATGGTTATTTCCCACTCAGCACTTCCATGTGCTTACCGATGAATCCTTTAGTTATTAACAAATATTAGACACCGAGAGAGCCCCTCCTGGTCAGAGAGGTTAGATACAACCTAAAGTTGGTTTGATTTTACCTTGGGTTTTCTTTGATACAACCCAAGAAATTTATGAGTGTTAACATTTTGGCACCGCTGTCAGGACCAAAAGTTGCATTTTCCCGCATAAATGACAAGGTTTAGATCTGATTGCTGATGGTGGACAACAATCAGACACAAAGAGGTTGTAAATCATCCACATGACGACTCCATTATCAGTTGTATCCAAATGACATAATATCAATGGTGACTCCACTATCCAAAGGTTTTAAAGCTTGAAGAAGGTGCAAGTGACTCCACTAGAATTGATGAAGAACTCAGATGCTGCTAAACTACCATTGTTTCAAGGTATGCATGTTTCGACTTTTCACAGAGTCACAGTTTCCCGAATCCTTTACCCAAGGATGAATATTTTTTAAGAAATGGTCTGGAATTTAGTGGAGATGATCTAAGTTTGACTTTGAAGCATATATCAAATTTATGCGACCTCAAAGAGCTTCTTAGAGTCAAACATGAAGATGTTTTCCTTAGACTGTTTTATTATTTGTTAAGGAAAGTGTAAAGGTTGGGCTGAAGTTTTTCCTACTAGATCTATTAGAACAATTACTACTTTTTGGGTTGTCTTTTTGGAAACATGGATGGAAGAAGAAGAATTAGTAGCAGACTCACTTTCCATTCAATGTTTTAAAGAATGGAACGATACATACATCAATGAGGAAGTGGAAGAAAAATTTCCTGCATTTTTGTCTTCTTAATCAAAGTCATGCAAATGTATCTCAGAATCCAAGATCCTCTTTTTACAAGAGATTGCCAAAGATTTTCACAAATATATTGAGGTTTTAGAGATTCAAATTCAACCCCAAAATTTCCAATATCAGAGTCGGTCTTTTGAAATCCTTTTCCAGCCAAGACGAGAGGAGGTAGTGCTGCCCTCAGTTGTTAATATTGAGGAATCCTTTGAGAACAAAGCCGGGTTTGATGACTCACATTTGAAACCATACGATGGAAAAGAAAAAACATATGATGATCAAATTGTAGGATATCTTGAAATTCATCTAACATAACACATCTTCTATCATCATGTAGCTAAGTACATGGAAAGTTTTTTCTGCCAAAATTTTCAGCTATTTTTCTACTATGGAAACAAAGGGTATTGTGAGTCTCTTTTTCCATTACATTGTTTAATTTACTTTTTGTTGAAGCATGATCAAAGGATCCTATTACTTGAACATCTACTGGATTGGCTCCATTGGCACTTTCTCATTACTTGATTCAAAAAAATTTCTTACATCTTAGAGTAGGTAGAAGTGTAAATAAGCTCAACATGGAAAGCATATCTTTCAATATTTTCCAATTTGTAGTTTCATTTTGGTTTTGGTTCAATTGTAGAATAAGTTTGTGGCAGAAAAATTTAGGTTTGGATTTCAGTGGGATTGGTTTCAGGTCAATAAGAGAGTAGGTTATAAGTTACAGTTGGAAAGTTGAGTTTTGGAGAAGCCCAATGGAGAATGTACTTGGTCTACTGTTCTTTTCTACCTCATTGGGAGGATAACATCCCCATTGGAGCCAACTGTTAGCACCATGATTTTCATAACTAGAGTTAGAGATTTAATTAAAGTTTTCAAATTCATCCCATGATCTTGGGAGAATCAAGAAATTCCTAGATGAGTCATAGGTTAGGGTGAATGTAAGGTCAAAAGGTATTATGGTTCATCATCACCTTTCATGAGGTCAGAGAAGGAACAATCATGAAACCCCATGTCATTTGTACCGTTGCAAACCTCAAAAGTGTACGCGCTGCACAATTTCATTATGCAAACCCTGTGTGTTGATATTCTCTACACAAACCTTTCACTCTATTTTTTGTTGTGCATTATGTTGGAGTGAAATTGATCAAAACATGGTCCTTCTCAGGTTACCAACAAAAGGCACCGAGTAGTCTAGAGCACTGGCATTTTCATCTCCTCCGAGGAGAAGAAGTCTCACTCGAATCACAACCAAGATAGAAATATAGGGAAGGGAAAGGAGAATACTTAGGTGGTTTTCCAGAATCTTCAAGATTGACTATGATCTTGTGCAAGATATAATAACCACAGAACCTCTTTGAACTAATTCATACTGGAAATAAAGACATTCAGGTTGCAGAAGAATTTGTAAACCAAAGACAACATATTGATCTTATCAAGCATAAAGAAGTACTGTAAGGAGACCATTCATAAGCATAAACACAGAATGACACAGTATATTTCAAAATTTTAGGTCATTCTTTATATATTAGCAACATTTCTTCTCAGATACAATATTAGAGATACAAATGAGTACTTTGTTACAAGCTTCTAGCTCCAAACTCATGTCACAGAGCTCTATCTACCCTTTTTCCCCAAAATGTGTACAAGTTACAGTCACAAAACCTTTTGTCTGTCTGCGCACTCTATACCATCTTTTATAGAACCCTACAAAACAAGAAACTACACCCAACCATACCCAACACTAACATCCAAAACCCAACCAATCAACCCTTTTACAATAATATGAATATCATATATAGGCTGAGTGGGATCTTCTAGCTTTGGGATCCGCATGCTTTCTTGTTCTTGTTCTGTTGTAACTGCTTTTTCCTTGCTGGTGTTGCATTGTCCCTTTTTGCAACTATTTTTTGTTTCTTTTCTTGCTCCATTGTCCATATCTTTTGTAGCTTGTGAAACTCATGTTTAACCAAAATTGGGACTATAGTCCTCCTTGTGCAATCTTCAAACCAAAAACGAAGGGACCAACAAGCTCCTACCACAAGCATTGACTCACCCTCGAGTCAAGTACTTGGCTCTTTCATAGCTTCTAGGAGTGCATGTTGCTTTCCCTTGTCCTCATTCTCTGCTTTGCTTTCATATTTTGCTTGCCCTTTCTCCTTTTTTGCCTCTTCAAATGAAGGGCCCAGCTCTGGTACAACCTCTAAGGCCCACTTCCTGACTTCCTGGAAACTCCCAATTTTATCCTGCCACTTTCTGGAAACGAGTGAGGCTTCAACTACAAACTATTGAGTTGCATCTGTGATGCATCCTTTAGGCTTGGATGCGACCAGAGAGTTCTATTCATAATCGACTGTAGAATCTACCTGATGCATCTACATGTACGTTGTCTGGACAACAAGTCGAAATTAGTGCAACTCTTTCTTGGCTACCGATTGCGCTTCAAAAAAAGAGTTTAACTCATTGCATGCCTGCTGGATCTGATCGATTTTCTCTTGTTTTTCCAACGGATCCATGGTGACTGCAACTTCCTCATTAAGAAACTATATTCTCATGTGCACATCCTCCAGAGTTTGGTTGTGCCTTGTGATAATTCCCATCCAGTCACTGATTTCTCGAAATATATTTGTGCACTCGGCTTTGCGCTTGTGTAGTGCTGCTCGAGAATTGTTACCTTCCAACACTATTTTATCCATCTTCTCGTGAAACTTCCGAGGTTGTTTCTCTGCTTCTTTCTGAATCTCCTACAACTATACTTCCATCTTCTCTGCATGAATGGTTAGTTGTGACCATGCTTCTTGGAGTATCTTGATCTGATGCTTAGGCTCTCCTGCGGCACTGGACTCTGGCAGTTGTGGTCCTACTTTCCTTATTTTCAGCCAAGCTTCAAAAAGCCTCTCCTAGACTCTTTCCAGTTTCTGCTTTGCCTGGATCTTGGTGTATTCTTCCTGTGTTCTGCATGCCTAAGAAATGAGTGCTTCCTCCCTTGCAAACTCTATAGTCCTTTCAGCCTATTGGAGCCTCTGCTCCAATTGATCAGTTGAGGCTCTGATCATTCCGACTAGCTACGTTGTTGGCCACTATCCAAGGTCAGTGCAAGAAGGGGTGGATTCCCTAGGTGCTCAGACCTACAGTGGGATTCCACTAGTCATTGAATGCTCTGAAGGTATATCCATCTCCTATTCTCCTGTAGATGGTCCTGGCGCAAGCCTCAAACTCAACGCGGATGGAAAGAACATTAGTACTTCTGGTGTGGCCCCATAGAGTTGCAACAACTTTGCGCACTGCTGTGGGTTTTGGAGGACTAGATCCATTTATTCATGTACTGATTTTGTGCTTTGTTCTGAGGCCATCTCAGGTTCCTTATAAACCTCTGGTACCTTTTCCACTTTGTGAACCGCAACTTCCGGGGTTGTGCTTCCGAAAGAACCCTCAACCTTGGTCATTGAGGAAGTGCATTGAGGACTTAGGACTTGCGGCTTCGATCCTTCTTGCATATCCATTGAATATGCAGTGTCCTGCATTGGCACAAAGGGTATAATTTGTTGGTTCTAGGCTTCAGGGTTGGCCCAGTGAGTTCTATCCTATGTTCAGGTATTTTTGGGTTTGGACCAGGGAGTTCTGGTCTCTGCTGGGGTATCTTTGGGGGATCCAACTGCATGGGTTCTAGGTTTATGGTTTGGAATGTAATGGAGGTTTATTGAGGTGGCAACTGGGGTTGTGGTGGCAATGGAGGTTATTCAGTGATGATGGTGGTGGATGGAGTCATGTCAGGCTCATGGTTGTCTTGGATGTCTACAATATGGGTTGCTAGAGCCATTGAGCAAGCACGAGGAACGGTGGATGAATGGGTCGGGGGTTCAAAACCTTGCTTGGGGATATCCCCGTACTGGTTTTATTAGCCATTGGATTTGTGATGAATGCAACGTTGAGAATTTCATTGAAATCCTTACCTGTCAACATAGCTTTCTCTGGAAGCTACGGGAACATGGGTAATATTCTCTTCTTGCGCTCCAATGACTGCATCTCTTCCTCCTCGTCGAAGTCTATATGTACTAGGGATTATTTATTCTGTACCTTGGGGCCCGAGCTCGGTCCTACTCCCGCTTCTTGTCCCCTCTTCTTCAATATCTCTACAAGTAGAAGGTAGTGCATCCCCAACTTGCGCAGGTTGTGTTTGACTCCAGGCCATGACATAACCTCCTTTTCGAAGGCATCCTCATCTAAGTAAAATGGAAACATGCAAGAGTGGAAGTCCTCTCTGTTGGCATACATTGGCCATACAAGAGTATGGTGGCAGTTCACGCTGAATGCAATGTTTCGCGTGTTGCATTTGAGCAATTCCTGTAGAATGTGCAACCTCTGAGTTTCGTCAAGAAACTTGTTGTACCATTTGGAGAATGTCATGTTGTTGAAGGTGGTGTTCTCCAAGTCCGACCTTGAGTGCCAAGGCTCGAACATCTTTTCCAATCACCCCTTATCTACTGGCGAAAGTGGTCTTCCCGCGGGTGGCATCCACTTGAACCTTGTGAATGAAATCAAAAAGTAGTCGTAGGTGAAAGTGCCACCCTTCTCTTGTGCTTCCTCACAAGCCACCAACAGTTCCTTCGGTAAATAGCTGCACTAGTTGAATACAACACCATTTTCACAAAAGTTTTCCACTAATAGGGCATCCAATGTACACTCTCCTTTGTAATAAGACCTCATTAACTTGCTAGAAATTACATAAAAACCGGCCTTGACCGTCTCGGGTAGAATGGGGTCGATCTTGGTTGTGCGCCCCCCCATATATGTATGAAACCACTCATATAAGTCAGACTCCCACTTCTTCTTTCCATGCTTCCTAGGACCCTGGAAACCTTTAGAGACATCCTCTCCTTTGATGGACAGTCTAGTAAGCTGGTGGATGTCCTCTATGTGAATTGGATATCTCCTATCCAACCACAGGATTCTTTTGTGTACCATGATTATGATAAACTTGATACACCTTGCAACTTCTCCAGTGGTGTCGAAAACTGGCAAATCCCTGAGGTTCATAATTGTAGAGTTAAATAGGTTGATGAAATCCAGCTTTGGCATGAACTGCATGCCTCCCAACTCCTCCAGAGTGACACTCTAGAAGACATCGATGTTCATCTATGGGAACATAACTTGGTCTGTCAGGTCAAGTTCAAGGAGCTTGAATTTCTCAACCTTCCCTTTGAGATCTCCCACGATATCGACCTGGGGTCACAAGGCTCGTCTGGTACTACATCCTTCAAAACGACACTTCTTCTCCCTATATCTCTTGACATGGTGAGTTTGAACTATCAACAAATTCAATAAGATACATGGGAATTGGGGATCACAACTGAGGGTCGAGGGACTGCACATGCTTGATCATAATTCAGAATTTGCAAATCACTAATTTCTCTCTAGGAAAGAATTCATCCTTCCTTGAGTTCACGGGACCTTATACTCAGGCTTAGATGGAAATTTCTGTAATAACTACTAAGGCTATTCATCATTAACCCTATAGACACAACTTGGATCTGAGTTTTTTGATATGACTAGTTAATGAGATAAATCTATTGAGTGATCTCAACATTTACTGGGAAAGTTGGTCAAGGACGTGGCTGATTCTATACCTTACCATTTAAAGGATGAGAATCTTGGCATGAATAGCGATGGCATCTTTGCATATCACGGCTTTATGGTTTAACATAACTTGGACGAATTACTGTAGTGGTAATAAATGTTGTGACTAGACTGGGTTCGTGTGGCACACAGAATAGGATTGCATCCAGATTCGCTCTCCCTCAGACCAAAAAGGGGTCCCCATCATATTTAATGACTTCCATTAATAAATTTGCCACTCTTATGATCCTACGTTGCTGAGTAAGCAGTTCTTCATCAAAACAACACTTAGACAAACAAATGAACTACCTATCGTGGTGCAACAATGCACTCTTCGAATTTATTAATTGAATTCACAAAAATTGCAAAAATATCTCAAATCTAACTGCTATACATGCTCCTTCAGACTAGAGAAACAGTCCTTTAGCTTAGTTCAGAGACGTATAGGATTCTAGGCGAGCACCATTCACCCATCTTGGTTGTAGTATACCATCGAGTTGTGTGAGTCTGACTGCTCCAAATGTTCGGATCTCTGCAACTATAAATGGTTCCAACCAATGCATGTGCAACTTACATGGATGTTTCTGGTATTGACTGTCATAAAGTAGGACCTTGTCTCCCTACGCAAATGCTTTGGTCTTAATGTGTCTATCATGCCAAGATTTCTACCTTTCTTTCTCAGCTGATTGCTGGAAGTCTGCTAAAAACCTGGTCTCTTCAAGTTCTTTCAATTCCATGAGCCTCTACGCAAATGATTCATCCTCCGACATGTGTGTAATCTATGCAATATACAAACTCAGAGCAATGAATTCTGCAGGTACCACAACCTCTTTCCCATAAACTAGTTGAAATGGAGTATACATATGGAGTTTCTTTTTGGTTGTCCTATAAGCCCATAAAATTGTTGGGACTCTATCATACCAATCCTCCATGTTTTTGCAACAAACCTTCATTAATCCCCTCTCCAAAATCTTGTTAAATGCCTCTATTGTTCCATTGGTTTGCGGATGGTAGGGGCTAATTTTATGATGTTGGATCAATAACTCTGTTGTAATATTTGCTATTGTACTATTGATAAAATGACCACCCTGATCACTGGTCAGACTCCTAGAACATCCAAACCGAGTGATAATATTTTCAAAAATGAACCTAGTAGAAGTATCGGTCAAACAATCCTAAACAATTGCTGTCTCCACCCAACGTGTAAGGTAATCAGTTGCGGTAATAATATACCCGGCCTTTGAATTCTTAACTGTGGGGTTGATCGGCCCAATGAAGTCAACTGCCCATTTTTCAAATTCTTGTAGATATCAAACTGGTTGAAGAGGTAATTCATCTCATCGTTATGGCTTTCCCACTCTTTGATAGACGTCACAAGATCTAGCATATGCCTTTGCATCCTTGAAGAGCATGGCCCACCATAGTCCAACTTGGAGAACTTTCTGTGTAGTGGACTTTCCTCAAACATGACCTCTCGCAACTCCACTATGGCACTCCCACAGTATGTCTTGTCTTTCATGATATAGGACACATCTTCTAAGGATACCATCTAGTCCCAACTTATACAATTTCTCCGCAATCAATTGATAGTTCGCTGCTCTAACCACCATATGACATTTCTGAGTTACGAAGTACGTTTCTGTGTAGGCCCCTGTACTTAAGAATACTGCTATGTCTTATAGGTATTCTAGTATGGACTCAACCCAGAATAGGTCTGCATTTGGGAGATGAACATCAACTGCTCTGCCACTTTCTCTTGACTCTAATCTAGACAGGTGATCAAGCCTTGCATTGCATCTTCTAGTTTTAATTATCACTTCAAATGAAAATTCCTGAAAAAATAACAACCATCGACAAATTATTCCTTCCAAAACAGGCTTGTTAACTAGATATTTTAACACAGAATGATCAGTAAAGAACTTAAAATGAGATCCTAAGAAAATAATGTCTAAACTTCTATAAAGTGTAAATCATAGCTAAATCTTCCCTTTCTGTGGTTGTATAGTTGCACTCAGCTTGCGACAACTTCCTACTATCAAAATAGATAGGATGATCCATGGCTCCATCTCCTAGTTGCGGTAGGATGGTTCCCAAGGAAATACCTAATGCATCTATGTGCACATGGAATTTATTTTCCCAGTTTGGAAATATCAGAAGAGGTGTTGTGCTGAGATTTTCCTTTTGGATATAAAACACTTTATTGCACTCTGGGGTCCATTGGAACACTTCTGACTTCTTTAGTAGATTTTCCTGAGGTGTAGTAATGTTTTCATATCTTCTAATAAACCTGCGATAGTACCTTATGTGCCCCAGCGTGGAGCGCAACTTCTTAACACTCATAGGTGGTAGAATGTTTAAAATAACCACAAATTTGACTGGGTCTACCAATGCTCCTTCTTGGCATACTATGTGGCCTAACAAATTTCCATGTGGCACACAAAAGATACACTTTTTGAGGTTTAACGATATCTACAATTATCTAAATCTATCAAACATAAAACATAGTAGCGCTATGTGTTCCTTGAGAAGACTGTATACCGTCCAATCATCCATATAAAATTCTATAAACTTGTGAATAAATTCTCGGAAAGATGCTATTACAATCTGGGAAAAAACCGCAGGGGAATTCTTTAGGCCGAAGGGCATCACATTATATGCAAATGACCGCCATTCTGTTATGAATGTGGTCTTCTTTTTGTCTTCTTCAACAATCCCTACTTGGTGATACCCCAAAAATCCATCTGTAAATGAGTAATATTCTTTCCCTGCAACCTGTTCTAGCACCTCATCAGTAAAAGGTGTTGGGAAAGGGTCATGCACATAGGCAGATTTAAGGATTTTGTAGTCTACACAGACCCTAATGTCCTCTATGCCTTTCTTGCTTTGGATGACTATTGGGCTAACCCATTATGCTTCTTCCACTGCAAAAATAAGTCCAACTTCCAACATCTTGACTATTTCCCTTTTAACCTTTTCTTTCACTCTGGGGTTAAGGCGATATGGTCTATGCCTTACAAGATTTTATCCTGTTTTTAGTTCAATTTTCATCTCTCCCATAGCTCCTTTAATCCCCTTTAGCTCTGAAAATGTCTTTGGGAACAAGTCCTCATACTCTCGCAACATGCTATGTATTTCTTGGCTAGTTTGCTCATCCCAAAAATCTCCCACCATAGCTATCTTAGGTTGCTATGTGGTTCCTATATTGAATTTTCGCAACTTCAATGGATAATTATAAGAGCCATCAGTCTAGTTGGGTATAATGTTCTGGATTTATCTTCTTCCTTCTATTTCCTTAATGACTAAGTTTCTCAATTCTTCTAAATCATCTGGGCTTTCCAAATCCTTCTCAATCTTATAGCATTATACAGGTCTCTTGCCGAAGTCTAGGTGAAGGTTAGACAAAAATTCTTGGCTATTCCTTGTGCATACCAATAGTTTTGACTTCTATTCACCAGTATCTGTAAAAAGGAATTATTTAATTCTTTGCAGGACTAATTTAATCTTAGGGTACTTGTAAACGAGAAGTCCTTGCAAAATTGATCTGCCAACATTTTCCAGTCGTTGGTCTGTCTTCTGGTTTCTTCATGAATGTACCAAGATTTTGGAATTGGACCTAGTGAATGGGGAAATACTTGAACCCATAAGTGACATGGTATTTCCACAACTTTCCACTTTCTCACACATTGTTCAATATGTTCTTTAGGATCAAAGTGTCCATTGAAATTTTTCACAACTTGGAAATCCGTCCACATCTCTGATTCTAGCTGCTCCTTGCCTTGAAATCTATATCGGACAGCTTGCTTCACATCGTCCTAGTTCTCAACTAAGGCTTTGTGATTAGTCCACCATCTGGAAGGGGTGTCCTTGAGGGATAAATCCAACACTCATATCCTTTGATTCTCCGTTATATTTTCTTCCATGTTGACCAAACAAATGTCAAGTTCTGAGGTACCATCATATATCGGGTGTTCTCTGACCTCGGTTCCAACCTATCTAGTTTCTTTGACAATTGTGCATCTTCTTGAAAATATTTCATATGAACCTTGCTACCAACTGTCAAATACTATTTTTGAATCTCTGTCCGCTGATTGTATTCTCCTCCAACTTACTGATCCATCGATAGTAGGATTTATGTAGTCTTCTCTCATTCCTGTTGTTATAGTGTACAAATAGTCCAAGTCTTCTCCCTCCATATTGTTGTCCATAGTCTCCATGTATTGAGGGCCTACATATGGATCCAAGGGTTGAAGTACTTTATTTCGTCTGCTTTAAATGTCATAGTGTCTTTATTTAGGTCAATCACCACATAGTTGTCATAATCCCAATCAATATCAAGTAGTGCAGGATAAGGGTCCTTATCCCCCATGATTTCGATCACCTCAAAATCAGCTACAGTCTTCACTCCCTCAACATCTATTTCCACATTCTCCAGTATTCCTATTGGAAAAATAAAATACTGATTGGCCATTCTTACCTGGATTGGGGAATATGTCAACTGGGGTTTTCCTAAAGATTCCCAAGTATTTTTAGGCAGTATATTAACATCAGATCCTAGATCTAACATAAAATCCTTAATCTCAAACTCAAACTCATCTAGCTAGGCTTCTAATCTAAACTCTTTTCCAATCCATACTTTCCTTTTATGCACTCTCTGAGTATTATTCTCAGGAATATTAGTCCTTATTCTCGTTTCTGGAGATTCTTCATTCCCTAGAACTAGGTACAATGCATTGCACAACTTTTCTATTAACTGGTCATTCCCAAGAATATCAGAAAATAACTGAAACCAAAGGTCAACTACATTTTGTGGCTGCTCAGGTTGTCTCATCGGGACTACAGGGTTTCTGGGTGTAGAGGGTGAAGTAGGGACTTGTGTGATCCTAGGGTAAACGATAGGATGAGGGGTTTTTTCTTGCATCTCAGGGCCAGGGATATTCTGAAATACTTCAATGGCATTTTTAAAGAATAGTTTATGTTTCAGAGGATCATACATGTCCTTCTTCGGTGCTACTTTCTGGATCTGAGGTAAATTGTTAGCATATGCGCTAGTCTTTTCCCCTCGTCGATTAACGATATTAAGGTTGGGCAGTTTTCCTCTAATAAATCCATTTATCTATGAACTAATGAGATTATTTCCTCATTGACGTACTTGATATTCCCATTTTGCAATTAGTTATGGGCAATCTTCAATTGCATTCCCATTGGTTCTGCAGTGAGAGCACTATGGTCGCATTGGGTGAGGACAATCTCTAGCCACATGGCCTTGCTCATCACAGTTGTAGCATCTACTTGGTCCTCTTCCCCTGGTTCTTCCTCCTCTGAAATCTCCTCCACCTCCACCTCCTCGACCTCTTCCTAGTCCCTAAGGGGTTTCATTCCCCCTGAATGATGTTCGATCTAGTCTGTCTGCAAGTGCATCCAACACTCTACACTGATTCGTAGCATGTGTGGTAGATGCACAAAACTCACAATGTACAATAATTGGTATTGTTGAATACTTATGAATAATGGGGCACTGTCTCAGCCCATTCCCATGGATTCAAAAAATCTTGCAATACTCAACTGATGGCATTGCTTGATTACATAGAAAAGCATGATATGGGGTTAGGGTATGGAATGGTAAATTCACGGATAATTGCGCAACTCTTCCCGTGGGTCCTGCTGAGGGTTCCATTGGATTTTAAGGAGGTCCCATTCCCCTCATTCATGGACATTCATTCACCAAATGTCCTTCTGTGTAACATCTGATACACTAGACTTGCGATTGTCTTGGTCGGGGTATCATAATTCTTGAATATTCTCTATAAGCGTTGATATTTTCCCTTGTATTTGTGCCAAATTTTCATATGTTGAAGGTCTGGTCACTCTTAGGCTCCCCAGATATCCTGCCATGGCTTCAATCTTCATTTATTGTTCCAAGGCATCTATCAAAGTGCATATCCTTTGTTGCGTTAACGAAATTCGTGTCAGAAGTAACAATCCCTAGATATACCATTCTCTTTGATGTTCCTCATGAATTGGATGCGCTAACCTCCCTATAACATATTTAAACTTCTAGCTATATTCCCAGGCTGATTCGCCTTCCCTTTTCTGAATTTTGCACAACTCAAACATAGCTTGTTGTTCTGACTAAGGTAGCTTAAAATCCGCTATGAACTTTGTCCATACCTGGTCAAGTGTGAACACTTGACCTTGCACTCCTGGTACTCCTGGCTCAATGGACTTCATGTACCATTTGAGAGAACGACCTCTCAAAGTAGTCTGGAACTCAACATTTATTCACATCCAAGGTCCCTCTAGACCTCTAGATTGCTTCACATAAGAATCAATGTTACTCAACATCCTCATCTCCCTTACCCCTGAATTCTGGGTATCTAGAAACCAAACCTCCCACGTTGCCAACCATTGTTTATCTTACTGCTCCTACCAAAATAAAACCTAACAGTTCTGGTTGTGATCTACTAGGGGATCCCAATATCCTCCCAGTATTCGCGCTTCTCGGTTGTGGCTGACTAACTGACTATAATGGAACAAGAATAACATAAGAAGGTAGTTTAGAATTTACCACTTGTATAGAGGACACTTGGGGTATGGACTATTCGTGGTTGGTGCCACTGGATTTGGGGTGGGTTTATTTGATCTAGGGGGTCTCATTCTCATCCTCTAGAGCGATCTCTTCAGCCAGATTCCTGATCTTTCCTGGCATTGGGGTTAAATCTTCTCTTTATTCTTCAAGATCCATGTCAGATTCCTTTTCCCTTGATTCCACACCTTCTTCTCCTTGTACACCCTCCCGGGGACTTATTTCTCTCTGTGCTTCTCTCTCACTTAATCTTTGACTGAACAATATTCCCTGTCTTCTCATCTTTCACAACTCTTAAATCTGTCCTTCCTCCACTTCTCCTGGTCTGAATTCTTTCCGCAACTTCTCAGACTGTTTTACTACTTTCTTTATCTTACTGCGCCACTACTTCTCAACTATGGCAGATATTTTCAAGGACCATTCATCTCTTGAGTCCATTTATTTCTTCTCCCTCATTTGTAAAAGAACCCTCTCCCCTCTCTCAGGCCATGACTCCACCTCAAACTCACCCCACCCCAAGAGAGGGTGTTTATGCTACCATCTCAGTCGGGGACATAGTCAACATCACCTCCTCCATCAAGAAAACCTTAATCCACAAGGGGATTTATCTCAACAGTCTCCCCCTTGCATATTTCTTGAAATCCACTTCTTCTTGTGAAAACTATTGGTGATTCTCAGTGGAAAACTCGATAATGTATCCCTCTAATGTTGTATTGACCCAGAAATCGATCACTCGCGTTACTGGACGATCCAACCGATCAAGTGTTGCGATGTTTTCTATATCCCAAACACAGGTCTTCTTGACTCTTTCTTGGAGTTTCAGAGCTTCTTGGAGCCTATCTATCCAGTGGAAAATTTCTTCCGGGAACTTAACCCAGAATATCTCGTACTGGTCACTCTATCTTTCTGAGTAAAAGACAACTTCCCGTGTATATTCCACATATTTTCCTCTCATCTTCGCTTCTTTCCATATGAAGGTGTCACATTTTCTCTCCCACCACTAGTGAATATCAAATCTGTGAATCCGTGAAAGCATTCTCCCTACAGGTTCCCATTTAATGCAGGTCCTGGCAACATAACCATTTTGTTGGCACGTAATTGATCAGACTAGGGTCCTTCTTAGGTTACCAAAAAAAGGCACCGAGTAGTCCAGAGCACTGAAATTTTCATCTCCTTTGAAGAGAAGAAGTCTCACCTGAAGTGCAACCAAGACAAAAATATAGGGAAGAGAAAGGAGAATACTTAGGTGGGTTTCCAGAATATTCAAGATTTACCATGATCTTGTGCAAGATATACTAACCACAGAACCTATCTGAACTCATTCATACTGGAAATAAAGACATTCAGGTTGTAGAATCATTTGTAAAATAGAGAGAATATTGATCTTATCAAGCATAAATAAGTATTGTAAGGAGACAATTCATAAGCATAAACACATAATGACACAGTATATTTCAAAATTTTAGGTCCTTCTTTATATATTAGCAACAGAGCTTCTCAGATACAATATCAAAGATACAAATCAGTAATCTGTTACAAGATTCTAGATTTCGACTCATGTCACATATGTCTATCTACCATTTTCCCTCAAAATGTGTACAAGTTACAGTCACATAACCTTTTGTCTGTCTACGCACTCTATACCAGCTTTGATAGAACCCTACAAAACAGTCAACTACACCCAACCATACCCAACACTAACATTCAAAACCCAACCAACCAACCCTTTTACAATAATATGCATCTCATATATAGGCTGAGCGGGATGTTCTGTCTTTGGGCTCCACATTCTTTCTTATTCTTGTTCTGTTGTAACTACTTTTCCCTTGTTGGCATTGCGTTGTCCCTTTTCACAACCGTTTTCTGTGTCTTTGCTTACTCCACTTTCCAGGTATTTTGTAGCTTGAAAAAACCATGTTTAACCAAAATTGGGACTATATTCCTCCTTGCACAATATTTAAACCAAAAAACGAAGGGCCCAAGACATTCTCCATTTGTCTCAATCACTGTTTAAGAGCCTTTCTTGGAGACCATTGCAAGTTAGCTTCTGAAACGAATTTGCTTTTTGCATAACCAACTTTACTTCATTTGAGCTAAACCCTATCCATCTTTGTTTGTTGCATAGAGTTTTCTAATACTTTCATTTGTTGCGCACTACGCAAAGGATTTTTCTGTGCAGAGGATTTTTTTGAGTAGAGGATTGTCGTGCACACAGGCTACAAGGCGCACTGCACAAATGACTAGTTTTGTGTTCAACTTCAAGATCCCTTTATGATAAACTGGAGAGGAATTTTGAAAATCCCAGAGAGGTTTTTGTCAAGTACAAAACAAATAATAAAAACCTCTCTCATATTTGCAATAAGTGTCATATTTTGGGAGATTCAAATGAATATTTACAACACATTTTTCTAGATTTAAGCATTTAATGTTTTGGTCATCATATTTTGGCACAAATACCAAGAGAATGGAGAGGAATTTTAGAAAACAGAGAGAGGTTTTTCTCAAGAATAGGTTCATCTACAAAAAAATTCTCTCAGTTTTGAAAAATTTATTTTTATTCGGGAGATATGATGTCATATTTGACCCCTATTGTTTGATTCTGCTGCACAATCTGTTGTGTTTTTGTTGTAGGTTATTGTTGCATAGAAGGCTTGCTACGCAATTGTGACATAGCTTCTGAAATGCCTCCAGATAAACAAGGAAAGGTAGGAAAGCATGACATCTCATCTACAACTAATTCCAGAGGTCAAATATGATTGGGATATGGTTTCAAAAGAGGATTTATCTATTATTATCTTGTAAATAATGAGTCAACTTTGACTCCTCTTTTTCAAAAGTTAGTTCAGATTTTGTTGCCAAGAGATTTGTAACTGTTTCTTAACCTAGGAAGGTTGTTAGGATTCGAATTTGGCAGCATAGAAAGATATTTTTGTATATATTTCATGAATCTATGAGAGTTAAGGGGGTCGATTGGCTGGAGAGAGGCCTTGCCTTTGTAACTAAAAACTCTATTTTTCTCATGAATTTTAATACAAGAAGAGAGTGTTTTCTGATAGCAGAGATTCATCACGGTGTCCCTTTTCAGTTTGTTTTTCCCCAGTTCACATTCATTTCACTTTTGTTCTTTCTTCTAAGAATAACTAAGAGTAAATGATCGAAATTCATCCTTGATAGATGCTCCCTTCATATAGTTAATGATGGTGTCATTTTTTAATGATTTCATGTCAAAAATTCACCCTTTGTTAGGTGCTCTGTTCATTGTAGTCAACCTTTCATGTTATTTCTTCTAAAGTTGCAATTAATAATTCATCATTATCAGATTCTCTCATTTTTAATGGGTTTTTCTTATGTCTGTCTCACCATCATATGAATATTGTTTATTTGCTGAAAAGGTGTGACTATTTTTCCTTTGTTTCCTCAGGAATACATAGTTTTGTTAATCTTCATAGTATTTCAGAATTTGACTCCATTTCCAAATGGCTTCCTTTTCTTTCTTTTCTTACCAACCATTTTAAAACAAAACAAAACATATCTTATATCAGAATCTGAACTCCATGTGCTTATTGATGAATCCTTTGAGTTATTACCAGTCATTAGACATCTCAGAGAGCCCTCTTTGGTTATATAGGTCAGAATACAATCTAAAGTTGGTTGAAACAGTTACCTTGGGGTTTTATTTGATACATCCCAAAGAAATTTATGAGTGTTAACATTTTGGCACCGTTTCTGGGGACTAAAATTTGCATTTTCGCAGATAAATGACAAAGTTCAGATCTGATTTTTGATGATGGACAACAGTCAGACATAAAGAGTTTGTAAATCATCCACCTGGCAATTCAATTTTTAGTTGTATCCAGATGTCAAAGTATCAATGACGACCCCACTTTCCGAAGGTTTTAAATCTTGAAGAAGGTACTAGTGACTCCACTGGAATTGATGAAGAACTCAGATGTTGCTACCATGGTTTCAAGGTATGCATGTTTCGACTTTTTACATATTCATGGTTTCCAAAATTCTTTATCCAAGGATGAATATTTTTTAAGAAATAGTCTGAAATTTAGTGGATATGATCTGAGTTTGAATTTGAAGCATATATCAAATTTTCACGACCTCACAGATCTTCTTAGAGTCAAACATGAAGATGTTTTCCTTAGAATTTTTTATGATTCATTCTGAGGAAAGTGTAAAGGTTGGGCTAAAGGTTTTCCTTCTAGATCTATTAGAACAATTACTACTTTTTGGGTTGTATTTTTGGAAACATGGATGGAAAAAGAAGACTTAGTAACAGACTCACTTTCCATTCAAGGTTTTAAAGAATGGAATGATACATACACCGATTAGGAAGTGGAATAAAACTTTCCTGCATTTTTGTCTTCTTACTCAAAGTCATGCAAATGTAGCTCAAAAGCCAAGATCCTCTTTTTACATGAGATTGCCAAATATTTTCATAAAGATATTGAGGTTTTAGAGATTCAAATTTAGTCCCAAAATGTCCAATATAAGAGTCAGTCTTTTGAAATCCTTTTCCGTCCAAGACAAGTAGAGATAGTGCTACCCTCAGTTGTTAATATTGAGGAATCCTTTGAGAATAAATCTGGGTTTTATGACTCACAGTTGAAACCATACGATGGAAAAGAAAGAACACATCATGATCAAATTGCATGATATCTTGAAATTCATCTAACATAACATATCTTCTATGATTTTGTAGCTAAGTATATGGAAAGTTTTTTCTGGCAAAATTTTCATCTATTTTTCTACTATGGAAACAAAGGGTATTGTGATTTGCTTTTGCCATTACATTGTTTAGTTTATTTTTTGTTGAAGCATGATCAAAGGATCCAGTTACTTGAACAACAAATGGATTGGATCCGTTCACACTTTTTCATTTCTCGATTCAACAAATTTTCTTACAGCTTAGAGTAGGTAGGAGTGTAAATAAGCTCGGCATGGCGAACATCTCTTTTAAAAAATTTCATTTTGTATTTTTAGTTTGGTTTTGGTTCAGTTGCAGAATAAGTTTGTGGAAGAACAATTCAAGTTTGGATTTCAGTGGGATTAGTTTCAGGTCATCAAGACAACAGGTTATAAGTTACAGTTGGAAAGTTGAGTTTGAGAGTAGCCCACTGGAGCAGGCACTTGGTCTACTGTTATTTTCTACCTCAATGGGAGGATAGAATCCCCATTGGATCCATCTATTAGCACCATGATTTTCATAGCTAGAATTAGAGGTTTGTCCAAAGTTTTCAAAGTCATGCCATGATCTTGGGAAAATCAAGGAATTCCTAGATGAGTCATAGTTTAGGGTGAATGTCATGTCAAAAGGTATTATGGTTCAACATCACCTTTAATGAGGTTAGAGAAGGAACATTCATGACAGTCCATGTCATTTGTACTGTTGCAAACTTCAAAAGTGTACCTACTGCACAAGTTCGCTACACAAATCCTATGTGTTGATATTCGCTAGGAAAAACTTTCACTCTGTTTTTTGTTGCGCATTATCCATTTGTTTTAAACATTGTTCAAGATTCTTTCTTGGAGACCATTGCAAGTTATCTTTTAAAACATATTTTCTTTTCACATAACTAGATTTACTTCATTTGAGTTAAACCCTAGCCATCTTCGTTTGATGCACAAAGCTTTCTGCTGCGCATGACGTAGAGGATTTTTCTGAGCAGAGGATTTTGTTGTACCCAATATTTTTCTATGCAGATTGTTTTGTTGTGCAGAGGATTGTCCTGCACACAGGCTACATGGCACATTGTGCAAATGACTGGTTTAGTGGTCAAATTCAAGATCACTTTCTGACCAACTGGAATGGAATTTTGAAAATCCCAGAGAGGTTTTTGTCAAGGACAAACCAAATAATAAAAACCTCTCCCATATTTTCAGAAAGTGTCATGTTTTTGGAGATTTGAATGAATATTTATGACCTAGTTTTCCATATTTAAGCATTTAATTTTTTAGTCATCATCTTTGGGTGCGGATCCCAAGAGACTGGAGAGGAATTTTAGAAAACTGAGAGAGGTTGTTCTCAATCACAGGTTCATATACAAACACCTCTCTCAGTTTTGAAAAAAATATATTTATTCAGGAGATATGATGTCATATTTGACCCCTATTTTCCCAGTCAGTTGCACAATCTGTTGCATTTTTGTTGTAGGCTACTGTTGCGCAAAAGACTTATTGCACAACTGTCACAGAGCTTCTGGAATGCCTCCATATCAACAAGGAAAGGTAGGAAAGCCTAACATATCATATACAACGAATTTAAGAGGTCAAAGATCATTGAGATATGGTTTCAAAAGCAGATTTATCTATTATTATCTTCTAATTAATGAGTCAACTTTGACTCCTCTTTTTTAGCAGTTAGTTCAGATTTTGTTTCCAAGAGATTTGTAATTGTTTCTTAAACTAGGAAGTTTGTTAGGATTCGAATTTGGTAGTATAGGAAGATATTTTTTTTATCTATTTCATGAAGCTATGAGAGTTAAGGGGGTCAACCGGCTGGAGAGAAGCCTTTGATTTCTAACTAAAAACTTTGTTTTTCTCATGAATTTTAATACAAGCAGAGAGTGTTTTTTGATAGCATAGATTCATCATGGTTGTTACACATCAAAATCACTCATTGCAATGATGGCTAGTGTCGTTTTTACAAATATCGCAAGTGTCGCATATTGGTCACAAGTGTCACAAACATAATATTGCCTATGTCGTCTCTCTAACGACATCATAAGGACACTAAGACACATCAAAGACTAGTTTTGAAGAAGGAAAATCAATTGACAGAAGAGTACAAACCTTGTGCCACTGAAAAAGACACTAAAACATCATTTTTGGAAGGGAGCGCTCCCCTACCTACTGACAGGGAGCGTTGGCACTCTGTACTGCCCAGTGCCTTATAGAGGAGCATTCTAGTGCTCTGTGTCGATTTTGAGGGAGTGCTTCCCTTTTTTGGGCAAAATTTGGTTTGTTGGAGGAAATCAAGGGACAATCCCCTCAATATCTGAAGGCAGTTAGGTTCAAATCTTGGGTCAAGGCATGATCTTAGGGGAGATCCACAACTGAAGGATATGAATCCTCAACTTATCCCAAAGATCTCTCAAGTGGTTAGGCCTCTCCAAGCCTATATAAGGAAGCCTCCTCATGGTAGAGGGAGATGAAGATTGAGAATTACATCAAAATTATGATCCCATAAGTGAGATGTTATCAAAGCATAACCAGTGTAGATTACCTGAGCAAAGGGGTTGGACAAGGAGAGCTGGAAGAGGTTGTTGCACCTCCATCAAAGGATTGTAAGCACCTTTTACTTGTTCTCATTAATAATCAATTCTTGGCCTGTTTCTTTCAAATTTATGTTTGTTCCACATAAATTTGTCTTCAGTAGATAGATCTGTGTTTGAGCTAATCTCAATAGAATAGGAAGTTATTTGTATCTTTGTTTGTTTTATAGGACCTATCGAGGAGATTAGGATTGGAGCTCAGCTTGAATCTTGTGAAGACAAACGTCGTTAAAAAGGTACGTATTCCTCTTCTTCCTTTTCGCATATTATCTTAGTTAGATCTAAAAAGGATGGCAGTCCCTAGTGGAGTCGCCAATTTCTTTTACAGGTGAATCCTCTTGCAGACAAGCGGATTCCCTCTTGGTCTCTACACATCAAAATCACTCATTGCGATGATGGGTAGTGTTGTTGTTACAAATATCGCATGTGTCTCATATTGGTCGCAAGTGTCGCAAACATCATACTGCCTATGTCATCTCTCTAATGACATCGTAAGGACACTAAGACACCTCAAAGACTAGTTTTGAAGAAGGAAAATCAATTAACAGAAGAGTACAAACCTTGTGCCATTGAAAAAGCCACTAAAACATCAATTTTTGGAGGGAGTGCTCCCCTACCTACTGACAGGGAGCGCTAGTGCTCTGTACTCCCTTATAGAGGAGCATTCTAGTGCCCTCTGCCCCTTTTGAGGGAGAATTTCCMTTTTTTGGGTGAACTTTGGTTTGTTGGAGGAAATCAGGGGACAATCCCCTCAATATATGAWGGTAGTTGGGTTCAAATCTTGGGTCAAGGCATGATCTTAGGGGAGATCCACAACTAAAGGAGAGGAATCCTCAACTTATCCCAAAGATATCTCAAGTGGTTAGGCCTCTCCAAGCCTATATAAGGAGGCCTCCTCATGGTAGAGGGAGATGGAGATTGAGAATTACACCAAACTTAAGATCCCATAAGTGAGATGTTATCAAAGAATAATCAATGTAGATTACTTGAGAAAAGGGGTTGGACAAGCAGAGCTAGAAGAGGTCGTTGCACCTCCATCAAAGGATTGTAAGAACCTTTTACTTATTCTCATTAATAATCAATTCTTGGCCTATTTCTTTCAAATTTATGTTTGTTCCACATGAATTTGTCTTTAGTAGATAGATCTATGTTTGAGCTAATCTCAATAGAATAGGAAGTTATTTGTATCTTTGTTTGTTTTACAGGACCTATCGAGGAGATCAGGATTGGAGCTCAGCTTGGATCTTGTGATAACAAAGGACATTAACAAGGTACATATCTCTCTTCTTCCTTTTCACATATTATCTTAATTAGATCTAAAAAGGATGTCAGTGTCCATGTTAAGAACTTTTTTGTCTTGGCCTTAGGAGTCTAGAGACCAAGAGGGAATCCTCTTGTCTGCAGGAGGATTCACCTGTGTTAGCCCTATCACGAACCTCGACATGTGTTCCTTCCAGATCATTCTTATTCCATCCAGTGAAGATGTCTTGGAAGCCATGACTGATTTTTGTCCCTTGACATGATGTCCTTCCAGAGCGTTATCCTCTTGGAAGTCTTGATCAAGAAGAGTTCATGAGCATAATTTCTCCTCTTCATAGTAAGATTGTTTAAAAATGAAACAGAAGTTACGAGCATAGTTTCTCCTCTCTGTAGCAAGCTCGTTAAAAAATGAAACAAAGGCCTTAAGCATAGTTTTTCTTTTCTGTAGCAAGCTCATTAAAAAATGAAATAGAGATCTAGGGATTGAACACAAAGCCTTGAGCATAGTTCTTTTCATGTGTCAAGCTCATTAAAAAATGAAACAGACACCTCTCCTATCAGGTCAAGTCTTTCGCCTGATCTTGTAGATGTTGAGTCGAGTCTTTCATTAGATCTCGTATTTGAACCTTCTTTTCATCCACCTATATCCTTTTTCTCCATCTAGTACAGAAATTGGTGACAACCTCAAATTCGGTGAATGAATTGAAGCTTGGGGGGGCATGTCTCTAGCCTTTGATGATCATTCTGGAGTTAAGCCACTAGCTTTCAAGCTGGGGGCAGAGTATCGAGCTTAGTCTTTGTTCTTTCTCACACTTGTAAATACATGAGAATGTAACCGAGTATACTTTTATCACTTTTTTGGACTCGTAAAGCATATACGAAAAAGGAACCCCTTGGATTTGTCTTTAATCTCTTTTCAGACTCTCTAAACATGAAAAGATTGCTGAGTGATCTTGCTTCATTTCCCACTCGTTAAAAGGTTTGAAAGGGCGTCTTTCGAGTGATAATTTATCTCTTTTTCGGCCTCGTGAGACTAATATTACGAAAAAGGACCACATTGGAGTCGTCTTAAGTTGTTTTCAAACTCTCTAAATATGAAAAACCACCTATTTTACCTTCTTTGGACTCGTTAAACAATCATACATTGAAGGGCCCATACGGGACTGAACCCTTACTTCTTCCAGTTCACTAAACAAAGGAAGAGGGACTTACTTAAGGTGAATCATATCGAGCATGTGTTACCCTCCTCTAGCTCGTTAAATTAAAAAGAGGTACTCATCTATCTAGATGGGGGGGGAATTGAAAGAAGCAAGCCAAATAGTTTTTGAGAACACTACCAGTAACTCTTACGGTCGCCCTTGAACACGACACTTTGTCTTTGCACGCATTTTAATCCGCTAAAACTCTGCACTAAGCCAATCCTCTGAGTTTCTTTTACTCCTTTGGGTCACCTGATGAAAGTCACAACATCCACTACATCATCAAGTTTTGGTCCATGTCACGTTTCTGCTATTGTGCCTCAGTGTTCAAGGGGAGTATCTGCCTCGAGAGTCAGCCATCACAAATATCCTGTTTCAATACCTGTGTCAATCCATGTTCATTTGATCCACCAATTACATATTTGTGTCTGTTTCATGTCGTTTATGGGGGAAATATCAAGGCCCTCCTTCGACGAGTCTATTCCTGTTGACTTCAACACATTATCCAAGAGTTAGACTTAGAAACCCATTATTACTTTGGGAACTACATGCCTCAATGGAAGGCCTCCTCACATCCGACAATGGGTTTACATCATTGACCCTTGATTGGATGATTCCACAGATGTTTGACTTCAGCTCATCCATTCACATTCGTTGGAATGTACTAGAGTACCTTGGGAATCATTGACATCAATGGTGATCTCCCTCACACTTGTTAATGGTTTACCTCATTGATCGGTAATCAAGTGGTTTCTGCCATGTTCGACATCATGACATCTATTCACATGGTTATATTTGTGCTACATCGGGATCGGTAAGAATACCCTGGGTTGAGTTATCACTCTTATATATACTTTGCCTAGGTTACAAAGGAGTTCTTTTGAACTATGACACATATACTGTAACATAGATCCACTTTGTATTGGTCGTGGCTATGTCTTGTTGTCTTGTAGATCCACTATGTATTCTTCATGGATATGATCAGTTCAGGTCATAGGAGTATAGATCCCCATTGTATCTTCAGTGGCTATACTTTTTATCAATATAAGTATGGATCTGCAGTGTATTTTATGGAGGCCATACCTAAAAAGTATTTATCACTCAAGCATAGGTATGCCTACCTTGGGTTTGAAACATGTCATAATATTTGTTTGATGGTTGTGTGTAGCTTTTTCCAGCCTCTCTGCATCCATACCCTTGCTCTAAAAAGTCTACAAAGTACTTCAATCATCATCATCTTCTAAATTTTCACTTTGGGGGGCAATCTGTTACACATCAAAATCACTCATTACAATCATGGCTAGTGTCGTCGTTACAAATATCGCAAGTGTCGCATATTGGTCGCAAGTGTCGCAAGTGCTGCAAACATCATACTACCTATGTCGTCTCTCTAATGACATCGTAAGGACACTAAGACACCTCAAAGACTAGTTTTGAAGAAGGAAAATCAATTGACAGAAGAGTACAAACCTTGTGCCACTGAAAAATCCACTAAAGCATCAATTTTGGGAGGGAGCGCTCCCCTACCTACCGACAGGGAGTGTTGTCGCTCTGTACTCCCTTATAGATGAGTGTTCCAACACTCTATGCCCCTCTTGAGGGAGTGTTGCCCTTTTTTGGGTGAAATTTGGTTTTTTGGAGGAAATCAAGGGACAATCCCCTCAATATCTTAAGGTATTTGGGTTCGAATCTTGGGTCAAGGTATGATCTTAGGGGAGATCCACAACTGAAGGAGAGGAATCCTCAACTTATCCCAAAGATATCTCAAGTGTTTAGGCCTATCCAAGCCTATATAAGGAGGCCTCCTCATGGTAGAGGGAGATGGAGATTGAGAATTACATCAAACTTATGATCCCATAAGTGAGATGTTATCAAAACATAATTAGTGTAGATTACTTGAGCAAAGGGGTTCGATAAGGAGAGCTGGAAGAGTCTGTTGCACCTCCATCAAAGGATTGTAAGCACCTTTTACTTGTTCTCATTAATAATCAATGCTTGGCATGTTTCTTTCAAATTTATGTTTGTTCCACATGAATTTGTCTCCAGTAGATAGATCTATGTTTGAGCTAATCTCAATAGAATAGGAAGTTCTTTGTATCTTTGTTTGTTTTACAGGACCTATCGAGGAGCTCAAGATTAGAGCTTAGGTTGGATCTTGTGAGGACAAATGACGTTAACGAGGTACATATACCTCTTCTTCCTTTTCGAATATTATCTTAATATATAAAAAGGATGTCAGTGTCCATGTTAATCACTTTTCTGTCGTGGCCTTAGGAGTCTAGAGATCGAGAGGGAATCTGCTTGTCTGCAGGAGGATTCACTTGTAACAACAATGTCGCCTTTCAATGTGTTTTTCCCTAGTCCACATTCATTTCACTTATGTTCTTTATTCTAAGCATAACTAAGAGTAAATGATCAAAATTCATCCTTGATAGATTCTCCCTTCATATAGTTAGTTCCAATGTTATGTTTTAATGATTGCAGGTCCATAATTCACCCTTTGTTAGGTGCTCTGTTCATTGTAGTCAACATTTCATGTTATTTATCTAAAGTTGTAATTGAGAATTCATCATTATTATATGCTCTCATTTGTAACGGGATTTTCTTATGTCTGTCTCACCATCATATGAATATTGTTTATTTTACCTCTATTTCCTCAGGAATACATAGTTGTGTTAATCTTCATTGTATTTCAAAATTCGACTCCATTTCCCAATGGCTTCCTTCTCTTTCTTGTCTTACCAACCCTTTTAAAAAAAAACAAAATCTATCTTATATCATAATTTGACCTCCGTGTGCTTATTGATGAATCCTTTGAGTTATTATGATTCCTTAGACATATGAGAGAGCCCTCTCTAGTTGTATAAGTTAGAATACAATCTAAATTTGGTTGAAACAGTTACCTTGGGGTTTCCTTTGACACAACCCAAAGAAATTTCCGAGTGTTAACATTTTGGCTTTATTCTCGGGGACCGAAAGTTGAATTTTCCCGGATAAATGATAAAGTTCAGATATGGTTGTTGATGGTGGACAACAGTTAGACATGAAGAGGTTATAAATAATCCACCCGGTGAATCCATTTTCTGTTGTATCTAGATGTCAAAGTATCAATGGCGGCCCCATTGTCTAAAGGTTTTAAAGCTTGAAGAAGGTACTAGTGACTCCATTGGAATTTATGAAGAACTCAGATGTTGCTATCAATGTTTCAAGGTATGCATATTTCAAATTTTCATATATTCATGGTTTCCCGAATCCTTTACCCAAGGATGAATATTTTTTAAGAAATGGTCCAAAATTTAGTGGAGATGATCTGAGTTTGACTTTGAAGCATATATCAAATTTTCGTGACTTCACAATTCTTCTTAGAGTCAAACATGAAGATGTTTTCCTTAGACTATTTTATTATTCGTTCCAAGGAAAGTGTAAAGGTTGGGCTGAAGGTTTTCCTGCTAGATCTACTAGAACAATTACTACTTTTTGTGTTGTCTTTTTGGAAACATGGATGGAAAAAGAAGAGTTAGTAGAAAACTCACTTTCCATTCAAGGTTTTAAAGAATGGAACGACACATACACCGATGAGGAAGTGAAAGAAAACTTTTCTACATTTTTGTCTTCTTACTCAAAGTCATGCAAATGTAGCTCAAAATCCAAGATCCTCTTTTTACAAGAGATTGCCAAACATTTTCACAAAGATATTGAGGTTTTAGAGATTCAAATTTAGTCCCAAAATTTCCAATAGCAGAGTCAGTCTTTTGAAATCCTTTTCCAACCAAGACGAGAGGAGGTAGTGCTGCCCTTAGTTGTTAATATTGAGGAATCCTTTGAGAATAAAGACGGGTTTGATGACTCACAGTTGAAACCATGCGATGGCAAAGAAAGAACATATGATGATCAAATTACATGATATCTTGAAATTCATCTAACATAACACATATTCTATTATCTTGTAGCTAAGTATATGGAAAGTTTTTTCTGCCAAAATTTTCAGTTATTTTTATACTATGGAAACAAAGGGTATTGTGAGTTGTTTTTTCCATTACATTGTTTAGTTTACTTTTTGTTGAATCATGATCAAAGGATCCAATTACTTGAACAATTGTTGGATTGGCTCCATTGGCACTTTTGCATTACTTGATTCATCAAATTTTCTTATAGCTTAGAGTAGGTAGGAGTGTAAATAATATCAACATGGCGAGAATCTCTTTCAACATTGTTCAGTTTATAGGTTTAGTTTGGTTTTTGGGATTGGAATAAGTATTTGGCAGAACAGTTCAGGTTTGGATTTTAGTGGGATTGGTTTTAGGTCAGGAAGAGAGCAGGTTATAAGTTACAATTGGAAATTTGAGTTTGGGAGAAGCCAAATGGAGTAACCACTTGGTCTACTATTCTTTGCTACCTCATTGGGAGGATAAAATCCCCATTAGAGCTAGTTATTAGCACCATGATTTTCATAGCTAGAGTTAGAGGTTTGTCCAAAGTTTTCAAAGTCATGCCACGATCTTGGGAAAATCAAGGCATTCCTAGATGAGTCATAGGTTAGGGTGAATGTCATGTCAAAAGGTATCATGATTCATCATCACCTTTCATGAGGTCAGAGAAGGAAAAATCATGAGACTCCATGTCATTTGTACCATTGCAAACTTCAAAAGTGTACATGTTGTGCAAGCTCTCTATGCAAACCCTGTGTGTTGATATTCACTACACAAACATTTCACTCTATTTTTTGTTATGCATTCTCCATTTGTTTCAATCATTGTTAAAGAGCCTTTATTGGAGACCATTGCAAGTTAATTTCTGAAATGAATTTGATTTTCAAATAACCATCTTTACTTTATTTGAGATAAACCCTAGCCATATTTGTTTGTTGTGTAGAGTCTTATGTTGCTTTAATTTTCTGCGCACTGCGCAAAGGATTTTTCTACGCGGAGGATTTTGCTGCGTAGAGGGTTTTTCTATGCAGAGGATTTTGTTGCGCAAAGGATTGTCCTGCACATAGGCTATAGGGCACACTACGCAAATGATTGGTTTAGTGGTCAAATTCAAGATCAATTTTTGACCAAGTGGAGAGGAATTTTGAAAATCCCAGAGATATTTTTGTCAAGGACAAGCCAAGTAATAAAAACCTCTCTCATAATTTCAACCAGTGTCATAGTTTGGGAGATTCAAATGAATATTTACAGACCATTTTTCCATATTTAAGCATTTAATTTTTGGTCATCATCTTTCGGTGTGGATCCCAAGATACTGGAGAGGAATTTTAGAAAATTGAGAGAGGTTGTTCTCAAGAATAGGTTCGTTTACAAAAACCTCTCTCAGTTTTGAATTTGGTTTTTTTATTCGGGAGATATGATGTCATATTCGATCCCTATTTTCTTAGTCTGCTGCTCAATCTGCTGCATTTTTGTTGTAGGTTATTGTTGCGCAAAATACTTGTTGCACAACTGTCACAGAGCTTTTGGAATGCCTCCAGATCAACAAGGAAATGTAGGAAAGCGTGACATATAATCTACAACGAATTCCAGAGGTCAAAGATCATCATGATATGGTTTCAAAAGAGGATTTATCTATTATTACCTTATAATTAATGAGTCAACTTTGACTCCTCTTTCTCAGCAGTTAGTTCATATTTTGTTGCCAAGAGATTTGTAATTGTTTCTTAACCTAGGAAGACTGTTAGGATTCAAATTTGACAGCATAAGAAGATATTTTTGTATATATATTTCATGAAGATATGAGAGTTAAAGGGGTGGTTGACTGGTTGGAGAGAGGCCTTGCCTTTGTAACTAAAAACTCTATTTTTTTCATGAATTTTAATACGAGCAGAGAGTGTTTTATGATAACATAGATTCATCACGGTGTCCCCTTTCAATGTGTTTTTCCCCAGTTCACATTCATTTCACTTATGTTCTTTATTCTAAGCATAACTAAGATTAAATGATCAGAATTCATCCTTGATAGATTCTCCCTTCATTGTTAATGTTGGTGTCATTTTTTAATGATTGCGGGTCCATAATTCAACCTTTGTTAGGTGCTCTGTTCATTGTAGTCAACATTTCATGTTATTTCTTCTAAAGTTGCAATTGAGAATTCATCATTATTAGATTCTCTTGTTTCTAATGGGATTTTCTTATGTCTGTCTCACCATCATCTGAATACTATTTATTTGCTGAAAAGTTGTGCTTATTTTTCCTTTGTTTCCTCAGGAATATATAGTTGTGTTAATATTCATAGTATTTCAGAATTCGACTCCATTTCCCAATGGTTTCCTTCTCTTTCTTGTCTTACCAACCCTTTTAAAACAAAACAAAACCTATCTTATATAAGAATCTGACCTCTATGTGCTTATTGATGAATCCTTTGAGTTATTACCAGCCATTAGACATCTGAGAGAGCCCTCTCTGGTTGTATAGGTCAGAATACAATTTAATGTTGGTTGAAACAATTACCTTGGAGTTTTATTTGATACAACCCAAAGAAATTTCCGAGTGTTAACATTTTGGCGCCGTTGTCGGTGATCGAAAGTTGCATTTTCCCGGACAAACGAAAAAGTTCAGTTCTGATTATTGATGGTGGACAATAGTCATACATGAAGAGGTTGTAAATCATCCACCTGACGACTCTATTTTCAGTTGTATCCATATGTCAGAGTATCAATGGCGATCCCATTGTCCGAAGGTTTTAAAGCTTGAAGAAGGTACTAGTGACTCCACTGGAATTGATGAAGAACTCATATGCTGCTACCATTGTTTCAAGGTATGCATGTTTCGACTTTTCACAGATTCATGGTTTCCAGAATTCTTTACCCAATGATGAATATTTTTTAAGAAATGGTCTGAAATTTAGTGGAGATGATCTGAGTTTGACTTTGAAGCATATATCAAATTTTCACGACTTCACAGAGCTTCTTAGAGTCAAACATGAAGATGTTTTCATTAGAATATTTTATGATTCATTCCGAGGAAAGTGTAAAGGTTGGGTTGAAGGTTTCCCTCCTAGATCTATTAGAACAATTACAAACTTTTTGGAAACATGGATGGAAAAAGAAGAGTTAGTAGAAGACTCACTTTCCATTCAAGGTTTTAAAGAATGGAATGATACGTACACCGATGAGGAAGTGGAAGAAAAATTTCCTACATTTTTTTCTTCTTACTTAAAGTCATGCAAATGTAGCTCATAAGCCAAGATCCTATTTTTACAAGAGATTGCCAAATATTTTTAGAAAGATATTGAGGTTTTAGTGATTCAAATTCAGTCCCAAAATGTCTAATATCATAGTCAGTCTTTTGAAATCCTTTTCTAGCCAAGACAAGAGGAGGCAGTGTTTCCCTCAGTTGTTAATACTGAGGAAT
>SNQJ01S0050712.1:0-13351 GCA_010110895.2 Picea sitchensis | reverse complement strand
TATCATAGTTCATGTGAAACACCTTTCTGTCAACCCCTCTTCCTGAAGGTATTCTTCATGAAACTATACATCTCAGTCATTTCTCTACCACAACATTTAATACATCTTTTAACCAAATCCAAATCATAGAAGATGCAACAATTGTTTTCACAATGACAATGAGACATGTTTTCCCTTGAATGATAATACATTTGAGCTAATATATAGATAATGAATAATGCCTTCTACGACCTTTTAGAAGTTAGTCACTTAGACTCTAGACTAAACCATAAAGCTAGATCCCTAAAGAAAAATGGAAGTCGCTAGATCCCTAAATAAAAATGGAAGTCACTAGAGTTGAAAGTAACAACCACTGCATGGAGCCTCAACACTAGAGACATATCCCACCACCCTAACCCAACTACACCAGAGCTCACATAGAGTATAAACGTACCAAGGCATATCCCGCCACCCTAACCCAATTACACCGGAGCTCACATAGAGAATAAACGTACCAAGGCTACGTCAAGGGTCAAACCTCCTTGCCAAACTCACATGTAAAGAAACAAACTTGTAGAATAATATTTATCATCCAAGTGTCACCAGGGTATTAACACAAGATGGTGTCGAATTTAATGTAACCTTTCCCACATGCTTGTGATTGTAGTTGTTCAATGGGTGGATATTCAAGACACACATGATATTTTTCATGGGATAAATTTGGATATTTCTTCCCCTTTATTGGTTACCATAGGACCTTTCTTCATGCGGACACTAAAGTTAGCTTGATCATCTACAATTTTGTTTTTCCCTTTTAACACTTGGAAGTATTCAATTTTACCAAGGTCATTAGCAAGGTCCAATGATATTTCAATCAATCTATCCATACTCACATTTCTACCATTTTGTTTTTCCCTCTTAACACTTGGAAGTATTTGATTTTACCAAGGTAATTAGCAAGGTTCAATGATATTTCAATCAATCTATCCATACTCACATTTCTAGGGATCATTTACATAAGAAGCGCTCCTATGATTGAGAAGTTCCCTAAGATGGTGGCATCAACAATTCCTCTTTCTTTGAGCAAGCACAGTCCTTGGTAGATTGTCATTGCCTCAACTTCATTATTGGTGGTGACTCCTAAACCCCATGTGAAATTTGCTTTTGTGTTTTTCTCAAGATCATAGAGAATCCCCTCACTCTTGGCACCTTAACCCTTTTTTTAATACTTTTTTTTTTTTAAAACGTGTTTTTATATGATGATTTTTAATTTTTTTAATTTTGTTTTTTAAGTAAAATTTTATTTATTTAAATGTGTTTATTTTCAAAATAGTGTAGTTTTTTCTTAACATATATTTTTCAATAAAAAAATTAAATGAAAAAATTAAATGAAGGTGATTTTGTTCATATTGATTGTTTATGAGTTTTTTATTTAAAAATCTAGAAACATTATTACTATTAAAATAATAACTTATATTTTAGATTTTTTTATAGCGAAAATGACATCAAGGATCAAGAGCTACAATGATAACCTCCAAAACCAAAATTGATATGGATTTTATGAGCGGAACAAAATAAATAATATACCGAATACAATAACACAGAGATACAGAGAACAACAACAAATATCCAATGAACAATAACTTCTATTGAATAAATAAAATAGGTTGAAACAGTAAAACTGCAGATTTAAAAACAACTTGCTTGAATTGTGGTAGCTATATCTGAGAAGAGATGTGGCTGCTACGTGCATCCGTCTGAGTAGAATGATTACAATGAGGCTCCAAAGGCCTTTTTAACATTACTCATGAATTCCAAAACCCTAGACATCCAAAAACCTAACCCTAGGAGATGAAACTCCAAAAGTTATGTGGGCCTCGATGGGTAAGTTGGTACCTCAACTTCCTGGGGTCATAACTTTTGCATACGACCTCCATTTTAGGCATGTGATAGTCCATTGGAAAGGTATTTTCGAGAAATACACATTATGCCATCAAAATCTGATTTTTTCTATAGTTTGACTGTGGCAAGCCAAAAAAACATTGTTTAGGGCCCCAAAACGGCCCTGGAAGGACAAAAAGATGTACTGACATGAGAACTTCCAAAATAAGCTAGTTGGATTAGGTGGGTGGCTACCAATATCAAACTGGAAGCTGTGTAGGGATTCGTACATCCCCGGAAGTGTAGAACCCATAATTACAAATAATTACAGAAGAATGTGTTGAACTAAAAATTGTCAAGAGGAGCCAGTTGGAATAGGTGGGTGGCCACCAATATCCACCTGGATCAGTCCTCCCCCCTTAGGAAGAAATGGTCTCCATTTCATTGATTTTCCCCATCATGTGAGGAAATTTATGCTAAATTTGGATCCGAGTGAGCCACTTTCCTTGGTGTAGGAGCTTCCCTACCCTGACAACCTGATAAAGTTGGATTCTATACTGACGAGTGCCCTTGTCTTGTGTCTCCACTATCTGATTAGTGGATTTATGTTCTATGCAATCAAGATTGAGATCTATTGGTTTCAACTGTTCTACGATCTCCAAGGTGTCTAATAATGGTGGAAAATATGGTCGAAGAAGGTCCACATTGAACATTGAGTACAAGCCAAGGAAGGGGGGAGTGTTGAGCTCAAAATCATTGTCACCCACAACCTTGGTGATTTTGTAAGGTCCATAACAAAGTGGACATAGCTTCTGATGGGGCCCTGTAAGGTGTTCTTTCTACAAATGTAACCATACCTTGTCACCCAAATGAAACTTGTGTGGTACCTGGTATTGATCATGGTGTTGCTTGTACTTAGCATTGGATTTTTGCAAAATCTCATGGACCTATTGGTGGTTGTGTTTAATCTACTCAATGAATCTAGTGGATTTTTTAGCCTCTGACTAAACATTGGAAGAATATGTTTGTGTGGTTGCAAGAGGTAGTGCAACATCAATGGGACTCAAGGGTTGGAATCCTAGCCCCACTTGAAAGGGGCTATGGTTGGTGGAGCTATGGAGAGCCATGTTGTAGCTATGTTGAAAACAGAGAAATCTCTCATCCCATTTACTTGGATGCTTAGCGTTATACATGTGCAGGATGTGCACAATGATCTGATTGGATAACTCTGTTTGGCCATCGGTTTGAGGGTGGAAGGTAGTGGATTTAGTGAGCTTGGTGTCCAACAATGACTAGAGAATCGACCAAAATGTGCTAAGGAACATGTCCTGATCAAAGATGATGGTCTGTGGTATCCAAAAATGGACCCACACTCGTTCAAAGAAGAACTTGGCAGTATCTCTCGTTGTGATGCTCTTCATGAAGGATGTGAGAATGCCCATATTTGAAAACCGATCAACCACCACAAATACACAATCATTGTTGTTCTTGGTGGATAGAAGGCCAGACATGTAATCCATCGAGATGGATTCCCAAGGAATCTCTGGAGTAGGAAGAGGGGTATATAATCCTTGCTTCTTGATGGATGGATTGGAAATGGTACGGGCAGTGAAAAATCTGATATACCTACTAACGTCTTGTTGAATTTTTGGCCAATAAAAATGTTTTTGTAGAACGACCTCAATTTCCTCCACACCAAAAGGTCCTGCCATCCCACTATAGTGATCCTCCCAAATCAACTTTGCACACTCTCCTGCAGGAACATAGAGATGGCCCATATGGAATACAAGTCCATCCTAAATGTGAAAAGAGTTGACATTCACGCCTGTACCCAAGAGCTAATAGGTGGTGTAAAAGTCAGGATCTCGTTGACAAAATTGGGGCCACTAAGATGCCTCATGCCCATAGGAATGGAGCACAGTGGTGAGTGAAGCCACATGAGGTTGACTGAGGTAATCAATGACACGATTTGTGCTCCCTGTCTTATAATTGATGTTGAGATGGAACTGTTGCAGGTATGTGGACCATTTTTTATGGTGGTCGTTCTGTAACTTCCCTTGTGTTTGTATGAACTGCAGAAGCTTGTGATCATTGTGGATGATTGTCTCCTTTCCATGAATGTAATGTTTCCATTGACGATAGGCTTGTACAATGGAATACATTTCCTTGTCATAGGTCGGGTATTTCTAGACGGTATCTGAGAGTGTCTCACTAAGGTATGCTACTAGATGACCGTGTTTAGTGATAATTGTTCCTACATGATAGTCAGAAGAATCAGTCTCAATCTTGAACGATTATTGCAAATAGGGTAAGGAGAGTACTGGAGCTGAGCACAATCGATTCTTCAGATCATCAAATGCTCATTGTTGTTCCTTCTCCCATGCAAAATTTTCCCTGCCACAACCCTTGGTCACTTGGCTAAGGGCCCATGCAATATGTGAGAATCCCAACATGAACCGTTGGTAGAAGTTGGCAAATCCCAAGAAGCTCTGAAGCTTGATTAGAATGGTTGGTGTTGACCAGTCATGGATGAATTTGATATTAGTTGGATCCACATGTACCCCATGCTCATCAACAATGTATCCTAAGTATTAGACCATGTTCATGCCAAAACAGAATTTTTCCAAGTTGGCATATAGCTTGTGTTTCCGTGGAGTGCTAAAAACCTGTTGAATATTATGCATGTGCTCCTCCCAAGTTCTATTGAATATGATGACATCATCCAAATATACCACCACAAAAGAGTTCATGAAAGGTCTCAATGCATCATCCATCAACCTCATGAAAGTGGTTGGTGCATTTGTTAAGCCAAAGGACATGACCATCCATTCGAAGAGAGATTCTTTAGATTTGAAAGTTGTCTTCCATACATCATTCAGTTATATGGGAACCTGCTGGTAGCCAGACTTTAGATGAATCTTGCTGAAGAAATTTTCCCCCTTGAGTTGGTCAAGAAGGTCATCAATTTGGGAAATTGGGTACAGGTTCCTAACTATGATTTTGTTTAATTCTATATAATCAATGCAAATCTTCCAAGTGTTGTCTTACTTCTGCACCAATATAATCAGGCTTCCACAAGGGGAGGAGTTGGGTCTGATGTTCCCCTTTTGAAGAAACTCTTGGATCCGATGCTTGATTTTTTCATTTTCCATCAGCAAGCGATGATAGACTGGTTCATTAGGAAGAGATGCACCAAGGGTTAGATCAATTGGATGCTTGATTTGGTAGTGCATTTGTACCCCAGTGGGTGAGGAGAATATGTCTCTATACTCTTTCACAATCCCATCCAATTTCTTCTATTGCAAACAAAGGATATGTTTCAAGGCCACAGATGTGGCAGCGACCTTCTTCTTACTGTGAGCACGGATCACAAAGAAGATGAACTTCCTGTTCTATGAAATGAACTTACTACATTTCTTAGCAGAGATTAAAGAAATAGCGGTAGGCATCACTACCTCTGGTATATGTTGATGGGGCCTAAATCCCTTTAACTCAACATAATGAACCAAACCCACTACCAAGGCCCAATTAGACTCTGCGGAATTTAATGGTGGAATGGTTCTCCAGATCTTGCGATCTGACTGAAATAATCGATGGGATTTACGTTTTCTTGTGAAGGCTTTCTCGTCCAGTTCAAACGTTCTCTTTTTTGTGTTTTTCTCTTGGACTGATATAAGATAAATTATGTATAAACCAACTAGGTAACAAAGTGGGAACAAAATAAACTACTGGAGAAGAGGCTGAGCTTGGGATAACCCTTTACTCTAGCGTGCAGGCAATGATCGTCTACCACAGGCCTAGTACTAATACGTTAACCATGTGAATATTCTAATTACTGACTGAGGTACAACTTATCATAAGAAAACATGCATGTAATAAATGACGACAAGTAAAATAATTTACTCAATTCTAATCATCAATCACATAATAACACAAAAATTCATTTTCATCATTAAAGAAAGAACTGTAAAACATTGCATCAGATAACTTATCAATAGATTTAATATCTCTTACTCATTAATGCATCCATTCATGAGACAAAATAGAAATATTTCTTCTCCACATCCAATCATACACGCATTTGATGAAAATATATACTTGTCTCTGGTCCAAAAGGACTTCTCAATTAAAGGCAGCTCCGAAATAGTTCTTAACAAAACCAAAAATGAGATTTTCTTGCAACCACCATCGACCCTTAACTAATCGGTCAATGCTCCTATTTATAACATAAAATTAACTAAAAATAACGGTTGAAGTGCAGATAAGTAAAGAAGGATTCACCACGTGGCGTTCTCTCCTATCATTTTTTCTAAGAGTCATCTCAAGGTATCACTTAAGAGGGTGACTCTTCTCATACTTCGACCACTTGATGAAATCCTTGTAGGTGTTGGCATATGGGAACCTATGTTGTTCCATTAGGGACACATAAATCTCTCTTATCTCTACCGCATGTGCCCGATACTTGACTATAATGGCACTTAATTGTTGTAGCATAGCCCGAGCTTTGATTGAGTGTTCCGTAAACTATTGCACATGGTCTGGTGTCATGTCTGTCACCTTTTCTATTTCTTCGACCCATGATGAATATTTCTCGGTGTGCGATTTGACTATGTCGCGCAAGTTGAAAAAGTTGTTGGGCATGCCAAACTCGGGGAGTCTGATATCCTTCATTGCCTTGTTGATTTTGACCCAGTGCTTCTCTCACTTGGCCCATTTTTCTCAAATCTCCCAGTGAGGCTCCGGTGCCATTTTTTCCTAATACTCGGACGATTTCATGATGCGGTCAATGTTTCTTTCTCTTAACACCTGAATATCATGCTCTTTAGTGTCTCCACCCTTTTGCACCGCACTGATATACTCAATTTTTTCCACGACATGTTGCGCTTTCTCGTACCACAACTCCATATCTTTGCACGTCGAAAATTCCATGAGGGTATCTTCCTGGAGCTCGACTATCCTTGCAGTGAATAGGTGTCGTTCATCTGTGAACTTGTTGTAGGCCTCCTTGAATTCGCTCTTTAGGTACTTCATGTCTTGCGTGGTGTCTTGATAGTATTTCTCCAAATGACGCAAATTTTCTAGTTCCTTCAGGGAAACAACCAGCTCCTCTTCATCTTTTTTAGCTCTATCCAGGGTGGCATCTGTGATTTCCATCCATGCACCGATGAGTTCATACATTTTAGCATGCTCTGTGTTGATTAGATGTTCCTCCGTAATGATGAGGATGGAGCGATCTAAAGTGATCCTCCTCTTCTTGGTGGTTCTTTGGATGATAGCCTTCCTTTTCCATTCATAAGCTATAACACGCATGTCGGCTACTTCGTCCACAGGTTCGGGAATCTATTGATCACCCCATGTGAGTTTGTTCACTAAAATTCCGATGGTATATATTTGTTCAAGATTGGGTTCTTGAACTTCCTCGTTGTGCTACGAAGGCCCGAATTTTGTCTGTCGCTCATCGAGGGTTTGAGTACCAATTGAAATAGAGGCATCGGGGATAGACTCGATACTTACTTGTTCATCAGTCGTTGAAATGTCGATTTCCTGTTGCGGGGCTCTTTCCTTTGGTTCATCCGACCCTGGATCATCCTTCAGACTGTTTTCTTGGGTCTCTAGTGCGTCGGACAACTTAGTGTCTAGGACACTCTCAACTTCTTGTTCTTTCTATGGAACCTCCTGAATTTGGATGTCAGGAATAGGGGAAGATGTCTTCTCTGGTCCCTTTTCTTCTTCGACATGCACAGGGGTCACAAGAGATACTTTTGGGCTCTCATAATGTTCATATATATTTATCAACTCGCTTAAGGGGTTTGATGCACTGGTCCTTTATGATGCTTCGACAGTCCCTGACTGAGCCGAAACATCTGTCGATGATTCGACCAGTGGAGTTGTGAATTCAGGGTCATCTAACCTAGTAATTGCATCAAGTTCTATGAATTCAGGTTCGCTTGGTCCCATTTGGCTCTCATCGAGGTTATCGCCATGGAGCCTTGCCATGTTTATGATGTCTAGATCATGTTTTACTGCCTTATAAAACACATAAGCATGTTTATCTATAGCAGGATAATTTAGTTCGTCCCCCTGAATATTATTTCTCATGAATGATACCGCGGCTTTGTTTTTGTCATCATCCATATGAGTTAATACCGCGACTAACGGCTAGTCGGAGGTGAAAGTATAGAGGAAGAAATCTTTGTTGAAATCAGGAATTCGCAGTACTAGGGCTTGAGAGATTGCAGTTTTAATATTGTTGAATTCCTTATTCCATTCGTCATCCCACTTAAATTCAACATCCTTATGAATCATTTTTTGTAGGGGTTTGATGGTTTCCGCAAAATCGGGAGTGAACTTCCTCTCAAAATTGATTTTTCTGAAGAACAACTGCATAGCCTTCTTGTTGTGAGGCAATGGAAGCTGACCTATAGCCTTAATTATTTCTAGGTCTATGTGAATTCCTACTTGAGATATGATGTGGACTAATAACTTACCTTCCTCGACACCAAAAATAGTTTTCTTAGGGTTTAAGGATATTCTGTATTTCCTACACCTTTCGAAAATCTGGGTTAAGTGTTGGATGTGGTCTTCTTTGTTCTTTGAATACACAGTCATTTCGTCCAAGTATACTACTACACACTTGTTGATTAGTCCCCGAAATTCTACGTACATGTCTCTCTGGAAGGTCGCTCCTGCATTGATTAACCCAAAAGGCATGTGTTTGTAAGCAAAAGTTCCCCACTTGGTTTGGAAGGTAGTTTTCAAGCGGTCTTCCTCTGAAACCAGAACTTGGTTGTAACCTAAGAAACCATCCAGTGGGGATAAAATATCAGAGAAAGACATGGTTTGCAAGAGTTTCTCCATTGGTGGGACTGGGTAGTTGTCCTTTTCTGAAGCTTTTTTGAGGTTTCTGAAATCTACGCATAGGCAAATTTTGCTAGACATTTTCCTCACAGGAACCAAATTTGCTACCCATGCGGATTGTCTAACTTGAAAAATGATCTTGGAATCAAGTATTTTATTTAACTCCTAACACATGAGAGGTTCCAGGGATGGATGATACTTCCGTAGCTTCTGTTGAAAGGGTTTCACTTCGGGTTTTAATGGGATAGTGTGTTCAATAATATGAGTATCATAAGTTTTCAAATCTCGATAGGACCATGCGAAGACATATTGATATTGTCTGAAAAGTTTTAGATATGCCCTCCTTTCCTCTTTAGATGTTGTCTTACCGAGATTAACATTCTTGGGGTTTTCTGGGGTTCCTAGATTTATAGTTTCATGCATGGGACATGAACTACCGGTCTTCGTGTTTTTTGACCCCTTAAATTGTTCCCTCATGTCGAAAAGGTTTTCTAAGTTGGATATACCTTCGGTATCATATGAGACCTTTGTTTGTCAGTCGATTGATCTATCTGAGGATCGAATTCTACTGATTGTTCCTGGAATACTTCATTGTCAATAGCCAAGTCCTTAAAATTATCCCGGTTGGTCAAATTTTTTATGATATGTTCATCTCCTTAAAAGACCTTCCAATTAGAAATATTGTTGGGCACTGACGGTTTGTAAAGTAGATCCACAGTGAACTGGGAGGCTTCATAATCTTCTAGAGGTGATAGCATTAAAGTAGTGGTGGCCAGAGAATCAACAAGATGTTCTTTGCTCTGGGAATCACTATAATGTTGAAAGCTTCAAAATGTTATATGAGCTTGTGCACTTCCTGTTGGTAGTTCTTTAGGTGTGGAGAGTTGCAATGTATAGTATTCCTTATCTTCTTGACAATTATTTCAGAGTCTCCAAAAACCTTCAATTCTTTGACGTTCAAGTCTATGGATTTCTTTAGCCCCTGTACTGGAGCTTCATAATCGACGGTGTTGTTTGTGCATTCAAACTCTAGTCTACAGGATAGGAAATGTCATTTACCTTTAGGATTAATGAGGATGCACCCTGCCCCAAACCCTTCTTGCGATTTAGAGCCATCAAAGTATAAGGTCCAAACTTGTGGGCATAATATTTTAGCTTCTTTCCTATCACTTTCCTCTTTTATTCCTAATTGTTATGTGATTTCTAACGTGGGTTCTTGGCAGAAAAGGGTATTTTCTGTTGTCGTCGGCAATTCCTCTTGAAAATCCATTTCAGAGTTTTGGGTAAGGAGGACATTAGATGAGAGAGGAGAGAATTTCCCGAAGTAGGAATCACAGGAGTAATTTCCTAGTATAGGAAAATTTGTCGATGAGGGCTCGTTTAGGGTTTCTAGGTCAATGACCGTATGTTTCAGATATCTTTCCCTATCAATTATGATCATATTTTTGTGTCCCTTTAATGGAAACCAAAGTAGAGCCCAGTCTGTACTAAAGTATTAGTTTAAATTTTCAGACCAATCTCAGATTAATAACAACCTGTAAGCTTATGGGTATCTACTACAATGATGTAAATCACTTTGACAAACTTAGGATGTGTCACTATTCTGATCATTACATCTTTGAGTTCTCCCATGACCTTCACTCGGGTTCTGTCTAGTTGTATTACATGTTTATCGATTTTGAGAGGGACTGCATTTAGTTTTTTTTCAAATAGACAGTGGCCTAAGATTAGAGGATGCTCCTGAATTGACCAAACAATTATGGAGGTTTCTGTTAAAGACTTTGAATGTTAAAAGGAAAGGAAAGACAAAAGGTTTTCCCTTCTTTTCTTTAGATCAAGTGTTCACAGTTGGTTTATTCCCTAGATCTGTGGGGATTATATTTCTTCCTAGGTCAGTTCTCATCGCAGGAATTTCTAGTGATTTTAAAGCTTGTAACAGGAAGTCTTTTTACTGAGGGATTCTACATATGTCCATAACTGATATATTAGCCTTCAACTTCTTCCAGTATTCTACTATGTTGTAATCCAGTTTGGGTGGTTCTTACGTATGGATGTTTATAGGGTTCTTATGGGTAGAAAACGGTGCTTTCGGGTGATTAGTCTTTGATCTTCCTCTTGAAATTTGGGTCGTAATAAGGTCGTTTGAGACAGGTTGACCCCTACTTTGTGTTTTCACAACCAAGACTTCTATGGGTGGTTCCTGGACTACACATAGGTCATCAAAAGGCATAGGTACATCAGGATCCCATATCAACATGGTTGTTTCTTCTGGTGGATCAACCTCTCCATGATCGGTGATATTTATAGTTGACCTGCTTGATTGTTCGGTTAGGGAGACTCTCATCTAGAAACCGATTAGCCATGAAATTCATGGAATGCACCCATTGAGCGAAGTCTCTTTTAGATTGGTTCTCTTGGTGATAAGTGCAAAAAGATTCGGATGCTACATTTTCCAGATCGATGTTTAGGTTGGTTGGGGGAGGTTCAATTGCTTTGAACGGTGGATTTCTTTTAAAGAAAGGCTTATAGGGCCTTTGGCCTTGGTTTCCGTCCCCTGCAATTATCTTCATGTCTATGATTTTGTTTGATATTTTCTTGACCATGTGTTGTAGGTCCTCTATGTCCCCACTTACCTTTTCAGGAGCTTGTTCTACTTGTTTCCCTAGGGGTCTAGTGAGAAATAGTCCCCTCCGGGGAGGGGGTTGAGATTATTTCTTAACTAAGGATACCTGACTTTCTTTGCATCCTTTCATTTGGAACTCTATCATTTTGGATTCTTCAAAATTCTCAGCCAGGGTTCGTTTGTCAGACCTCTTCACAAACATGGAAATAGAAGTTGGGAGAGCATTAACATATACTTCGACTTGCAACTCCTGAGTAGGTTTAGCTTCGGGCTGGAATTTGTTTAAGATGGTGGTAAATCTTTTATTAAAGTCTTTGACCCTTTCCTTCAAGCTCATGGTGGCAGAGAACAACTCAGCCATCAAAGCTCCTATAGTAGTTTCTTCTGCAAATTTATCTAAGAAATATTTTTGAAACTTTGTCCAACTTGTTATGGATCCTACAGGTAAGTTGAAATACCATGTGGAAGCAGAATTCTTGAAAGTGTAGGGGAATAACCTGCATACTACATCTTCATGTTGGACATTCATAAGTCTGATAGCTAGTATGAATTTCTTGATATGGTCTTCAGGCAATCTTGAAGTTTCAGGGTCAAATTTAGGAAGTAATTTCTTTGGGTGTTGGGGAAGGTTATGTACTCGTCCAGGGATGGCCAAAGGATCTTTGGCCAACCAAGGTTTATTGTTTTGCGGTGGTTTTCCCCTCTCTTCATCATGGTCATTATGATATTCCATATCTTCAGATCCTAAAACTAAGCGTTCTGAGTTAAACCCTTCCTCTTCTGAAAAATCGTCTGACTCAAAGACGTTTTCTGTTGGCATTTCAGGAATCAGATTAAGAGGATGTTCTATTTTGGTGATTATGAAATCTATTAGATCTTCTACTATGTGCACAAAAACCTGATCGGGGGTGTCGACCACTGGTCTTCTTATTTTTTGTCTTTGAGGAAGTATCAGGGCTAAGGACATGCACCGATCTGTTAGGCGTATGCTCTTGTGATTATTATGAATTGATTTAATTACTCGTGAGCAAGAGCATAAGGTATATCAGGGAATAAGTGTTATTCCTTATGCTGGGGTGAGTTACTCATTTTAGGAGTACTCAGTGTGTGTGGGTTGTCTTGGGAATGAATTATAGCCATGCATCTGGGTTTTTTTGAATCTACAGGTTGTCTAGAATATCATGTGACATATGTATTCAACCATTCATTGTTCAGGCCCTCCTTCTAGAGCCAATTCTATTGATGGGGCCTAAATACCTTTAACTCAATAAGAGGAACCAAACCCACCACTGAGGCACACATAGACTCTGCAGTGTTTAATGGTGGAATGGTTCTCTAGATCTTGCGATCCGGCTGAAATAATTGATGGGCTTTATGTTTTCTTGTGAAGGATTTATCTTCCAGTTCAGACGTTCTCTTTTTTGTGTTTTTCTCTTAGATAATACTGATATAAGATAAATATGGTATAAAACAACTAGGTAACAAAGTGGGAAAAAACTAAATTACTGAAAAGAGGTTGAGCTTGGGATAACCCTTTACTCTAGCATACAGGAAATGATCATCTACCACATGCCTAGTACTAATACATTAACCATGTGAATAATCCAATTACTGACTGAGATACAACTTATCGGAAGAAAAAATGCATGTAATAAACGACGACAAGTAAAATAATTCACTCAACTCTAATCATCAATCACATAATAACACAAAGATTCATTTTCATCATTAAAGAAAGAACTGTAAAACATTGCATCAGATAACTTATCAATAGATTTAATAGCTCTTACTCGTTACTCCATCCATTCATGAGACAAAATTGGAAATAGTTCTTCTCCACATCCAATCATACACGCATTTGATGAAAATATAAACTTGTCTCTGGTCCAGAAGGACTTCTCAATTAAAGGAAGCTCTGAAATAGTTCTTAACAAAACAAAAAATGAGAGTTTCTTGCAACCACCATCGACCCTTAACTAATCAGTCAATGCTCCTATTTATAACATAAAA
>SNQJ01S0050711.1:126530-151432 GCA_010110895.2 Picea sitchensis | reverse complement strand
GAGATAGAGAGGGGGAGTAGAGGGAGGGGGGAAGAGGGAGATAGAGAGGGGGGTAGAGAGAGGGATGGTGAGAGGAAGGGAAGTAGAGAGAGAGCCATAGAAGGGGTGGTAGAGAGAGACTGAGAGGAACGGGGGGATACAGAGGGAGAAAAATAGGGGGAATAGAGAGAGAAAGGGGGATATAGAGAGTGAGACTAAGACTGGTGATGAAATCCAACATCGTGAGATCAAAATGAGAAGGGGTTGGGATAGAGCGGGTGGAACAGTTACGTTGGTGACTTTATTAACATAATTACACCCTGGTGCAAGTTTCCTCATGGTAAAATCGTGGTTACCCTTCGAGGATCCCAAGTGATTTTGACCAATGTCTGTCCCTGGTACAACAAATATTTTCCCTTCGCTGTCACCTTGTGTATAAATCCTAAAGATAAAATCCACTAAGGTTACCACTTATAACAACAAAAGTATGGGGAAACAGTCGATAGTTGTGTATACACGTAAGTGCAGGGAAATTAAGACCTGAAATCCCCTTGAGAGTTTCCTCTCAAGTGATCCCCAAGTGTCTTTCAACACCATTTGTAATACATGCATACCATGCCACCAAGACCATCAAAGCAGGGTTAATTACTCTAATGGCTCCAATGTGACCTCGTGATTGACCCTTGTGTGAGAAAGGTTTCCCAGAACAGTGATGTGAAAAATGGATTCCTCTCCCTATATCAAGATTCTAATTTTTTTTTGTAGCTTTTGAGAGTTAATATCAACACCTATTCCAAATCCCTACAACTAATCTAATGTTGGTTTGCTACCAATAAAAAAAATTCGAATAAATTTATTCGCGTTGATTTTATGGTTATTGTTTACTCGAGAGGCAAATGGTGTGGATGAGATGATGTTTGGACCGACTTGAAATGATGCAAAGAGATTAAAATGAAATATTTCACTTCAATGAAATCTATATTACGAGAGGGAGAAAACTTTTATATTATCGAATGCACAATGTCCCAAATTTTCATAAATACCAAGAGATTTACTACTCAAAACAACTAAAATATTCCCTCCAACTAATGCAGTGCAAGAAACACAACTTTTGTTTTCAAATATAAAGCTAAAAGGAAACAAATTTCTTTAAAATAAAAAGTGATTTAAGCAATATGCAATTTTTTTTGTTTTTGTTTTGGAAAATAAAGTATTCAAGAAAAAGAAAATTTATATTCTCACCAAATAATCCCAAAAAAAAAAATTAGGTAATATAAATCAAAATTCAGACTGAAAGGCACTTGAAGACAAAGCTAAGAAATTACACCCCTTTCAGAAGTAAGAAAAATTTCCAAAACAAAGCTAATAATGAAACAAATGGTGAAAATCACACTTTAAATATGTCAAGAAGACTATTAATAAATCCTAAAATTCACAGAAAGAAACAAAGCTTGAATCTAGGAAAGAAAGTAAATAAAAATTGTTCTTTCAAGCAGTGTTGCAGGCTGCTGTGAAAAATAGTGCGACAACTGAGAGTGTCGTAGGATACATGCTAGTACAATGTGACAATGTCACTCTGTGTCCCAAATGAAGGGTGTGACAGTCAATAAAAACATGAAAAAATAAAATTATAAAAATTTTCCAGTGAATTTCAAGATCTAATGCTCAAGAAGTACTAGGTAATGACTTGGAGAGATAAAACAAGCCAAGGAAGAAATACCAAGAGAACAAATATGGAGGATTTCTCCCCAATGGAGTTGCCAATTTTGTTTATGGAAAAATTAGACAATGTGGACAAAGACCGATCCCCCTAGCTTGGAACCCAAATATAGAACAAAACATCACATGACATATAACTTTCCTTATATTCATACAATCGAAATACTGATAAGTAAGGACTCATACATCTTTATTGATGTTTGTCCTCACTAATTGTATCTCCTATCTTGATTCATAGGCATTTGAATAGAAACCTGCATAAGAAAGCAAGCTACCAGTGAAAGAAACAATAATACTTCGACGAATCTATACAAATGACCATGGAGAAATGTAATAAATACAATTTGCAATGAACAATAAATATAGGAAAGAAAACATGTATCTGTATTAATAATAATGGAAGAGTTACAACTAGTGCCTTGGTGTTGTGAGGCTCTTTCCAACTGTTCATTGCTCCAATACCCACATTGCTTCCATGAGTTCCATCACCATCAACTGAATAATTTGACACAAGAATCCCTCAAGGCCAAAGAACAATCTTCTAATCTCAAATCATAAGATAAAGCTATCAACTGTTACTCACTACTAGTTATTCTCCATTAGCTATTAACCTTTTCTTATGAAAGAAGTCTCCTTTTATAGATTGAAGAGGAGGTTAGGATGAGAGGTTAGGATCCCCCTAAATTAGGAGTACAGGTGAGATCCAAACCGATCTGAGGACACCTCATATTCGAAGCTTCTCTCTAGAAACTTCATGAATTTCTTCCTTTTTCCTACTTTCCAAATAGTGTCACACCCTATGAACTAGCAACATGAGACATTGCCGCATGATGAAGTGGTGCAATATGCGACACTTAAGAATATTGCATGCTACAATGGTGCAACATGCGATACTTTCAAAAAAATTGTTTTCAAATCCATCTTGACTTTTTTCAAGGAAAGGTATTTCTCCAGTGATCATGGATTTTGAGATTTAGATGATAGAAAGTAGGTGAACATTATCGGTTGTGACAAAATAATGTGTAACATGGGGATAATGATCACCCCATCCAAGGGTTCTGTTGAGGTCAAATCTCTCTTCTGAAATTTCCCTCTCCTTTCTATTTTCCCAACTTCTTCTTTCCATTTCTTTTCCCTCTTCTATACCTACCCTCATTCCACCTTTTCTTTTCTCCCGTCTCTTTTCCCTTTCTAGTTTTCGTACTTAGTCATTTTTCAAAAGGGTTTATGGGCTGGTGGACTCGCGGGTTGTCACCTCCATCCACATTTCCATATCATGAGTCCGACCGACCAACGTGTTATTTTGTACTTAACCATTTCCACGACCGTGGGTTTGCGGGTTCAATATTTCATACTCCAAGTTCCACTATATCCATTTTGCATCCAATGATCTGTGATCTACATTATGATCATCAGACTTGTCATGGGTACCAAACTCCTAAACATCCCATTTTTCCTATTGAGTCTGATCGACCATAGTGTTCACGAGTTCCCAGGTTGGAGGGTTCACAAAAGTTCCCAAATCCTAATTTCTCTCGTCTGTCCTCACCACCTTCATTCTTTTACCTAAACACATTTAGTATGGTTTAATGCTAATAAATCATCATGCAGGTTCCATAAAGATTGTCATTAAGAGATAAAGGACTCGAGGAGATTTCTAATTAAATTGCATTAAAGAATAATTTACCGAAGATTATATTATTGTTATCTCTCTCAAGCGCTCATTCCAAATATTATTTGGTTAAAAGAACACTCTCATCAACTTATGGTAGCAACAACTCGACAACAGTTCTGCGGTGATACTTTGGATATTTTTGGGCATGAAGACCAGAAATTCCAGTGGTCTAGAGAGTATTCTTACTATTCATCCCCGTCTTCTTAGAAGGAGTTGATCTAGACATATGGAATTTCTTGCATAGGGTGTGTCCCTAAGGTTTTAGACTGCAAGGAACTGGTTGCATGGTGCATTGAGAAATACTTACCAGGTCAACGAATCATACAACTCTAGGATAGACCCCCCATCTCTCTTTCACTACAAATATTTCATAAGATGTTGAAGCTCCCTGAACCAACACTTACCTTCAAAGGAGAAGATTGTAGGGATTTCCTGAAAAGGAATGACAATGGCCTGGACCTCTTGCCTGAGTTCTTGGAGAATCACTTGGTTGTCCCTGAATATATTACCAGGTTGCAGGTCGACTCATTCAAAAACCCCTTTCGGGAAATTGATTAGTTTTTTACCAGGTTGACAGGCCAAGAAAGTACCGCTAGCATTTCCAACATGATTCTTTATATGTTGTATTTTACAGTCAAAGAGAAATATATTTTCGATTGGGGAAAATGGATTTCCATTGAAAAGTACTCCCAATTGTCACAGTACAAAAAAGACAAGAAATTATTTATGGCTTCTTATTTGGTGTTTGTGATAGCATATTGCTTTCAATTTCCAAAATTGTCTATATGTAAGAGGGTGAATTGTGAAATTGACCCAGTTACCTTTTGGTACCAAGCATTGTGGAGACACAAAGCTTCTTTTCATTTCTATGAAGTTTTCAATGACTTTGTTTTGGTTTTCAAAGGACTATTTTTGTAAAATATACCCCCAGAATATATGACCAGACAAATAAATTCTTGGATAAAAAGGGGACGTTGGAGCAAATGGAAAATCATAATGTTATCAGGATTTTAGGTTCTAAGGAAAATCCCTCCTTTATTCCATGCCATGTATCAGATAAAATGTTTATTTTGAAAGTCGCAAGGCAGTATAATTTCTAGCTGCACATTTTCCATAAGAAATGGAAAAAGAAATTCATACCCTTGCCTTGGAAAATTGGAGACTTTATATTCAGGAATATAAACAAAATCGATGAGTTTCTGAACCACTTCCATAATCTAAATCTGAAATATGATGAAAAGATAAATGGGTTTGACCCTAATAGAATTTTTGTGGAACATATGATGGAGGTAGGATTCATCAATTCATTTATTCATATTKTTTTGAGTGAATAAGAAGATAATAACTTAGGTGCTCCTTCTCACAATGTTGGTGACTTGGAGACAATACTTAGTACTAATGAGTTTTACAAGAAGAAAGGAAAGGGTCCCAACACGAAGAGTTCCCAGTCCCCAACTGTCTGTCCTAATACTACCACATATTGGAGCAATGCTCTAGCGTCCCACCCAACCAAAAAAGTTACAACCACTAGTTCCAGTGGTGGAGGAGAAAATAATCCCTCGTTGGAAAAAATCGAGAGCTCGCATCAGCTTCCTCTTAGAAAAAAGAGGAAACATGKTGTACAAGAGGAAGAAGACCACCGCATAGAAAGTGACATCAACAACTTCTACCTTGAATATAGGGAGCTCGAGGAATATATCAAGACGWTGTTTCCCACAATGGACCAACCARGAAACATGACCCATCATAATTAATCATTGGAAATCATTGAGAATGAGACCTTCGATGACAAAGAGTCATTTTCTTTTGAGAGTGTTCTCTTTGATAGGGAATGCAAGAAATTGATTATTGAGAAAGGTGATATGAAGAATAATAAAGGAAAATCATGTTCATAGGTTGACCTAAGAGACATGCAGCCTTCCCAAATTTCTAAAATTCACAGAGAAAGCAGAAAACACGAAGTTGAAAGAAAGGATCAAGGAATTGGAAGATGCCTTAATGTCTCTTCCACTTCTTTCCAGTGCTTTGATAATAGTCAGACCCACCACACCCGCTGCTAAATTGAAAGGATCTTCAAGCCTACTTACATCAACCAAGAACTATGTGTAAATAAATATTAAGAAAATAATGGAATTGATCACAAAGGCGTGGAAAACTTTGAAAAAATGGCTTCTTTTGGATCGAGGGAACATGCCTTCCATGAGTAGTTTCAAGACGACCTGAAAAATGAAGAAGGTTTTTACCTTGAAGTTGTACTATCCTTTGGAAACAAATTTTCCAACATGACAGAACTAAGGAGAAGAGAGAATGATCTACCCTCCCCAAGCTGGATAAAATAGTTGAACGCGTGCTTGAAAGAAAAGATAAAAAAAATTGAATAATATTGTTCGAGCATGTAGCCAAGCTATATCAAAGAGGGAAGAACTATTCAAGAGGCTCACAAAGATAGACTTAGTCGGGAGTACTAATAAAGTAAAAGACCCCAAACTAATTCTCAACTCGATATTCCTAACAAAGCAATAGTTTGAAGAACAAGTTGATATTTTTAAAGGGTTGTCAGTTGAAAAGTTCTATATATACTTGAATATGATGAGGACGACATACATAATTGGCTAGTGGACTAATCCATGAAGAATCAAGACATCGAGGAAGCATTACATGGAGTTTCCCTTGATTTGAGAGACTTGGAGGGAGAGTTGTTCAACATCCAAATTCGACATGAGATAAACTTGGCATCAATGAAAAGTTATATAGAAGAATGGTTCAAAAAGATATCGAAAAATTGACTAATGAAGGGAAAGAAATAGTTGATATGGTTCCTATAACTGTTAATGAAGACAATAAAAGGACACCAATAAGCAAGTGAAAAAGAGGAGAGACCATCATAGTAAGTTTATGTCGATCACATCTTTCTTTCTTTATCAGTTCCTTCATCCAGTTACTCTATTTCTTTGAATAGAAAGGTTTAACCGAAGTCTGATAACTTATATTTTATTCTTTCCAGGTCTTGTTGTTCTTTTACCGCCTATCATCCTCCTTCTACGAGCTTAATTCTTGTGTATATTTTCTTTATGGTCTACGGGATCCCCAATCCCAGTCTTTAAGACAAACACATTTTAAATTTCAAAGAATATGTAACAGACCATATATCTTTTAGAAATTTCAAGAGAGTTATATCAAGATCAGTTTCGACTATGATTTGTAACTCTGAGTTTTGAGTATAAAGTATTTGAGATCAGTCTATCATTATCTTTATTTGAGCTTCCTAGGTGTCCACTCTGTTAAAGTTATCTTATGCATGTAGATCATTTTCTATTTATTTTTATGCATGCAGATCATCTTCAGAAATATTTACTATGAACTATGATGGATATGAGGAAATTTTGTTTTTTTTCTTTAAATGCGTGACTATGTGCGGCTCCTGGTCCATTCTTAGGAACTTTATTTAAAAAGAAAACAAAACATTTTTCTTCCTTGTTATTTTTCTTGCAATCTTCATATTTCTTTGATTATCATGACAGAATTCTGCAAACTCCCATATTCCGAAGATCACAGAGTCTCAAGAAAATCTTAAAGTAAAGAGGAGTACCACCTCTATAAAAATGCAAGGGGATTTCTATCCTCGTGAGGTTATTGTTTCGTTGCTAGCGGATTCAAGCGTCAACATTTTTGGCAACCATAATTGGGAATGAACTAAAATTTGGAACCTGGTCTTGCATTTTTTTTGAAAAATATATGAATTTTCCCCAGGATGATCACCCCCACCTGGAAATTGAATTGAACAATCAACGAAGCATATTACACCAGCTATACAATCTGGTAATAACAACATCTAAGACCTGAGAAGATTTAGAAAGGTCCTAGAATATCTTAGTCCAAGAAGAAGAAAGAGAAATACTTCGAAGATAGAGGAGAGACAAGTGAAAAGACCGAAGAAACAAAGGGTAGCTAGAGTGTCACAAGGACAAGGTCAGGATTGAAACTGGACGAGTACAAAGGGCCCATTACCAAAAGTAAAAGTAAGAAACTATGTATTCTAAGAAGTGAGAACCATATTCCTGGAACCTCTCTAGATATGGCAGAAAGAAATGAAGAACCACGAGAATAACCTCATATGGAGAGACCAGGAGGTGGAAGAGATCCAACAAGAAATCAAGAAAACCTAAGGTTTGAAAATCGAAGAAGAATAAGAGATTCTCCTTTGAATATTCTAGGTGAGAAACACGATCTCCCTGTTCTCCCTAAGGGTACCTTAAAGGAATTTTCTAGAGATGGATCAATCAATCCAAAGAGGCAACTTCACTTATTTCTTGATGTTTGTGATTTTCACAGTGTTGAGTATGACAATGTCATGGTAAGGTTATTTCTGCAAACCTTATCATGAAGAGCGTATGAATGGTATATGGCATTGACCAGTAGATAAATTCACTCATTTAATGACCTCGAGGCCATGTTCCTGACTATGTTTTCTCCTCCAATTTCTTATCATACCATTCTCACTAATTTCACCTATATTGGTTTGAGGAAGAATGAAATAATATGATGTTTTAATCTCAGGTTCAATAAAACCTTGAGTAAGATTCCAGAATATAAAATATTGAATGAACCAATTGTACTTGGTTGTTATAATAATGCAATTCCCTCGAATGTGAAATATCCTATCAGAACAACCCAAATAGATACATTTGAGGAGGAAATGAGTAAAGAAACTGAGATGGAATAAATATTGATTGAAATGGGTGACGACCCCAACATTATACTAGGAAAAGTACAAAGGCATCTCAGAGGATTTAGTCTTGTTAATCAAGGAGCCTCAATTTCAAGAAAGAATGAAGAATTCAAGTGACGATCGGCTCAAAATCAAATAATTGGAGAAATATTTTTCAAAGGAACCATACCATATGTGAAGGTAGACCCTGTGGCGACACAATAAACTAAGCAAAGAATTGAAATTGCACAAATGAATAGAATTATCAAACAAATGCAGAATGAGTTAACCAGACTAAGGAGGGGAGATAATTATGTGGAAAATCCAATAATTCCAGTCCCAGAGCAAAGAAGGAACCCTCTAAAATAAAACCAAGTAAGGTTTGAAAATATGGATAATCCGCAAAGACCAAGGGTTCCCGAGAAGTCTACTCCAAATGTAGTTGTTCTGGATGGTGTATATGATGAGCAAGTAGTTGAGAAAGAGAACTATTACTCACCTAATGAAAGTTATGAAACTGTACAAATGGATGGATGTGAGACGTCCATGTCCATATTTGAAGAAGGCGACAATGACCCCAACTCACAAGAAAACGTCGCCCAAACAAGAGGACTTGTAAATAGATCCAAGAATAAGAATGATTCTGAAAAAGAAAATATAAAATATAAAGAAAAAACAAATGAGAAAATGGAAAATGAGAAAGTGACGGATAGAGTTGGAACTAAAAAACAACATCTGACGTCAAAATCCACTCATATGACGTATACTGTTGTATAGTACTTAAGTAAACTAAGAATAAATTTTCCTTTTACATAAGTGGTGAATATTCCCCAACAAAGGGAAAACATTTTGAGATTGTTGGATGATCTGTCTAAAAGAGCAGAAGTTGTTGTTACCAGTCCGAAGAAAATCCAGAACCAGTCAATAGCTAGGATGAGAGGTAAAATTCCTCCCTTTTACATTTCAATTGAAAATCATGATGTTTCACTTAATAATTTTTTAGTTGATACCGGCGCGGCCTATAATATCATGCCACTAGCGGTCATGGAGGAATTGGGCATGAGTTGTACCAAATATTATGAAACTGGTGAAAGTATATATGCAAATGATTCTAGAAAAGTGTTGGCTTATAGAGAAATCAAGGAGTTTTATGCTTGGATCACGATGACCCCCCATATCATTACAATTTTCAACATTATTGCGGTATACCTTCCTCCGACATATGGAGTTTTTCTGGGAAGAGATTGGTCATCCATGATTGGGAGATATATAATTAAATATGGAAGTTACATGATGGTTCCAAGAAAAGAAGGAGCAATGATTAAGGTGCCCTTTGAACCCAAGAAACCCTTCTCTTTCAAAAATAAAGATAATGAGTTGATGGAAGATTATATAGACATTGGGATTGGAAATTACACTATCCTAGACATGGAACATAGTGAAAGCCTAGAGAAAATTCAAGACACGGAGAATCAAGAATATATGTTTGAAGGTTATTAGAGGATGTCATTCGATGGAGCTTGTTCAAGTTCTGGGAGTGGATTTGGAATTTTCCTTGTAAGTACAAAGAATATTATGCATCCACATGCTATCAGGCTCAAATTTTCATGTACTAATAATGAGGTATAATATGAAGCTTTGATTCATGGGATGGTTCTTGCACAAGAAATTAATATAGAACATCTAATTGTGACTGATGACTCCGAGTTGGTGATTAATCAGGTTAACCAATAAGTATAAAATCAATAAGGAAAGACTCAAGTTATATTTCAAAAGAGTTAACGAATTGGTGGATTTTTTCAGTTCTTTCAACATTTATTTTATTCCAAGGGACAAGAATTAGAAGGAAGATTAATTGGCCTTGGGGGCCTCATTGTCAAACCCAAATGATATACAAAGAAAATCATATTTTCAAGTAGAAAGAGAATTCCGACCTTCTGTTCTTGATAACATGGAATATTTTCAAGTGTTTGAGAATGTTGAATAGCTGGACAATTTATTGTTGAATGATGATGATGATGAGAACGATCACATAATCATTGTCCCTAAAGGTTGTATACAATTTGAGTCTCTTTTTACAAAATATGATCATGCTAAGAAGCTCCTGTAGGAAGTTTCACTTCGAAAAGTGAAAGAAACAAGAAAGGTCAATATTCAAATTGACAGTTCCCAAAAATGCGTCAATTTTGGAGTTGATTGTACCATTGAGGAAGTTGATCAATATGTGGCATTGTTTAGATAATATCTTGATGTGTTCACATGGACCTATGATGATTTCAAAGCTTATGATAAAACAATATTCCAACACATCATTTCTTTGAGAGAAGAAGCAAATCCCATCAATCAAAAAATAAGGATGATGAACTCCAAATTGAAACCTTTGGTAAAGATTGAATTATATAAGTTAAAGAAGGATGTAATAATATATCCCATTAGACATTTTGACTCTCTTTCAAACCCTATGATAGTAAGAAAGAAGACCGAGGAAATCCGGATGTGTGTTGATTTCAGAGATCTTAACAAAGAAAGAATAAAGGATAACTTCCCTTTATCTAACATGGAGTTCCTTCTCTAGCAAGTCACGGGATCAACCTGCATGTCCATGTTACATGGTTTTTCTATATATACCCAAGTCTTGGTCGTTGAGGAAGAAAGAGAAAAGACAACATTCATAACACTATGGGAGACACATGTATATGCTATGATGCCCTTTGGTTTGAAGAATGATGGAAACACATTCCATAGGGCCATGGATCATACATTTAGTGGTTTGATAGGAAACTTCATGGAATATTATCAATATGACTTGATGCATTCAAAAACGAGGGATGATCACATCCATCACTAGAGCAAAGTTTTTGACAGATGCGGATTATATGGTGTCTCTCTAAATCCAAAGAAATGCTTATGCGTTGTAACTCAAGGAAAACTATTGGGTCATATTGTGTGCAAGGAAGGGATTTATATAGATCCATAAAGAGTTAAAGAAATAAATGAACTCAGCCCTCATTCATCTAAGAAAGGATTTCAATCGTTTTTTGGCAAGATCAATTTTGTGCAAAGATTTTTTCCTGACTATGAAAGTATTGTGAAGCCGATCAACTTATTTTTGAAACAAGAGCATAGGTTTGAATGGACAGTGGATACTCAAGAAGATTTCTATAATATCAAAAGATAAATCACCATAGCTCCAGTCCTCATTAGTGACGCAGACCCCCGACCCTCGATCCAAGATCTGCGCGGGATCGTTCTAAATCTTCCCCTAAGTCTGATTGACTCTTTGATTCCCCCACAAGGAATACTTCACACACACAAACAGGTGTATTCCACAGGTCCTTCTGAGTTATGCCTACGTGATCAAACATCGGCGATAACTCCACCACAGCCTGACCATGATGCAGTGGGGAATCATTAGCCAGAGCCTTGTCTTTTCAACCTCCAAAACCTGAAACGTTAATGAGGGTTGACTCCTTCAATACACCGAACACACGCCTCTTTTTTCCACTTATTTCAGCTTTTCGGGACTTGAGTGATAAAATTTACTTTTCCTCTTCCTATGATTTCCCGGTCTTCTAGAAATTTCCCCTTTTGGAAGATGATGCTTTAGAATTAACTAAAACTTCGGCTCCACCTCTTCGGTTTCCATCACCGCATTATCCTCAGTGATTTTTGGGACACGCTTTGGCTTTTTCTCTCTTGCGATTTTGGGAGTTGCATTGACGTACAGCTTCGTATAACCGAGACCACCGAGCACGATTTGGGGCTTCTAAGCTATTCTTCCCGCGACCTTTTGGGAGTTTTCTCCTTCTCGCTCTTTGGGATTTTCGCGAACGAAAGTTTTACAACTCGATTCCAAAATGTGCCCCCACTTCACGACACCGAAGTGCGAAATCGAATTCCCATACCAGGGAATCACATCGGCGTGTTTCGCAACTTCTGGATTTTCGCTCCACTATGTCTTGGCTCCTTGGCCATTAGGGACTCCCAAAATATCAATTTCGGAATTCACGAGATTTTGAAACTCACTCGTTCATCTTTCACATGCGATAATCCCTTTCACGGTTCAGGAATGTGAATGACCAAAGGTTTTAGTCTACACTTCAACCTTACGAAACCCAAATTTCTGAAATGATCTATGGCTCAACTGACCACAATAAATGGTCCACATTGACTCTTGAAAATAAAGTGATGGGTTCACCCAACTCCTAACCACTTACCTTCTTTGGATCCCTCTGGGTCACCGAGCTGCGGAGTTCCACACGGAGAATTGACCGTCAATTCCTCCTCAGAATCAAATGGCCCGGCTTAGCGTCCTTCCGAACTTAACCCGCGATAGTTTCTCTCCCGTCTTCTTTGGAATCTTTAAAGGTACCTAACCCTACTGATCTTTCACTTGTAGACTTAAGTCTCCAAGAAGTCAGCTACCACCTCGCTAGGCCAATCTTTCAAAATAACCTCACAGTTGTATTGATTACAAACTCGTGCACTCTTTGCAACAACATTCCTTCCACCTTCACCTTAGTTGATAACTTCTAAGGATTCAACTAGCCTACGCACACCTTGCATGGCTCTGGTGCCAAATCTTCACTTTTGAGATGAGAACAAAATCTATCTATCTTGAGATTTCAGAGACAAACTTTTGAACACTTTGTCGACGCACTCTTTGTGGACAATTCGACTGCACTCATTGTAGGAACTCTTGCTCAAATAGATAAATAGTTGAAACTCATTCTTCCCCTCTATCAGACTTCATACACTCAACATAAAATCACACACAACCAACATTGAAACAAATTAATAGCGGAAATAAAACAAGCGTAAACATGCATTAGCAAATGTAAGCGATGGCTTGTATGCTTACCATGAAAGTTGGGTTAAAGCTTCATATATTAACTAAATGCTCCTATACATGGGTTCTTCTCTATATCTCTCTGCTACAGCTCTCTTCTTTTGTGTTATGCTAATGATACAACCACAACTTTTTTGATACAAAGGCGAGGGTTTCTGTATTTTTTTTCCCTCCTACTCTCTAAATTATCTAATCTATGAATTCAAATCTTCCTAATTTCATTAACTAGGCTTAAATGAATTTTACATTGACAGATGAGAGAAAAACGCTCAAGATCTATTTACAACATCTAATATATAAATGTAAGTATGTTTTCCCCAGCTATCACATCAATATCTGCTTCATTAATTTTCAAAAACATTTCAAAAGCGTCGTTGGTGCTTTTCCATTCATCTTTTAGCCTTTCTGCGTTGCTTGCCGTTGGTTGCTTATGGTGCTCCATCAATTAGTCGAGATTTTCAAATGGATTTCATCATCTATTCGTTTGCTACAGAAACAATTGTTGCATTTGTTTCATATGTTCTTACTCAGAGGAATACCAAAGGTGAAGAACTCACAATCAGTTTCATGAGAAAAACCTACATGATTATGAATTAAGGTAGTCATAGTTGGAAAAGAAAGCCATGGCTCTTGTAAAAGTGGTGGTGCACTTTAGATGTACATCTTTTACGTTACATGTCATTTGTATGTTCCATCATATGTAATGAAGATGCTTTGAATCAACAATTGAGAGAGAAGGAAAATGGGCTAACTGCTTGGATAGTTGAAAAATATGATATTGAGATTAAACCTTTAAAGGTTGTCAAAGGACAAGGTTTATGAAAGCTCATCACAAATAGTGATTCTATGGATGGAATGGTTTCAATTTCAGTAGGAGAACCACTAGAAGATTAAGCTCATCACAAATAGTGATTCTATGGATGGAATGATTTCAATTTCAGTAGGAGAACCACTAGAAGATTCAGAATGGTACAAAGATATTGTATTCTACTTAAGGTCCCGGAGGTTTCCAATAACCATGAACCATAAAGAGCGAAGAACATTGAAGATGAAGGAAAATCAATATGTGATGATTGTTGATATACTGTTAAGAAGGAACTATGATGGTATATTACTGAGATGCATTGATGAAAACCAAGCATAAGAAATAATGAGGGAATTCCATGAAGGATTATGTGGGGGGGATTTTTCTCCTACTACAACTGCCCACAAGATAATAAGAGACATATTTTATTGGCCATCAATTTTCAGAGACTCCTATGCCAAAATAAGGAAGTTTGTATCATGCCAGTTGTTTTAAGGGAAAATGACGAAATATGTGATGTCGTTACAACCCATAAATCCAAATTCAAGAAAGGGAAACATGTATATTCTGACCGCTACATATTATTTCACAAAGTGGCCAGAGGCAATGGCATTAAAAAAGGTTGATTCTGAAGAATTAATTAAATTCCTCAAAGATAATATTTTGTCAAGATTCAGTGTCCCAGATAACTTTATAACTGATAATGGTTTGATTTTCACTAGTTTGAAGTTTACAGAGTTATGTGGAGAATATGGAATTATCATGGGTCAATCATCAAACTATTATCCACGAGGTAATGGTCTTGCAGAATCCACAAATAAGACACTCATTCAGATATTAGAGAAAACTATTGACAATAACCAAAGGAATTGGCATTTGAAGTTGGTTGATGCATTGTGAGAAAGTAGAATGACTCCAAAGGGTAGTAGTGGGATGTCCCCATATACATTGGTTTATGGGAAAGAAGTGAAGATTCCAATTAGCCTTGAACTCAATGCCTTGAATTTCATTGTTAATACATAAGATGCAGAAGATAGTTCAACTATCCAAAGGAGAATCAACCAATTGTTGAAATTAGAGGAAGAATGAAGTAAGGCCCCGAATCAAACTTCTCAGAGACAACAGAGTATCAAAATATATTTTTACTGGAGTGTGACTTTAAATAATTTTCAGAAGGGATAATTGGTGTTACTCTGGAACAAATCCAAGGAGAAACTATCGATGCACACCAAATTAGAGGTTCTCTAGATTGGACCATAAATAGTTGAAAATATCATGGGTTTTAATTCATATATGCTCCAATACATGAAGGGTAAAATATTAATGTTGCCTATCAACGAGAACATTTGAAAGGTTTCTTCACCTAAAAAATTCTCATTTTCCTTGTACATATATTTCTTTATTCAGTTTGTATATTGTTACCTTTGACTCCATATCCCAATGGACGGAAGCACCCGGTCTTAAATATTTTTGATTCTTGACAACCCACAAGGGGTTATCATCCCACAGTTGGAGCCAATCTCAAGTAGAGTGCGACTGTAAATAATTTTTAGAAGGGAGAACTGGTGTTACTCTGAAACAAAGCCAAGGAGAAACTATTGATGCACACCAAATTCGAGGTGCTCTGGATTGGACCATACATAGTCGAAAAGATCCTTGGTTTTAATTCCTATATGCTCCGATACATGAAGGGTAAAATATTAATTTTGTCTATCAACGGGAAAAATTTGAAAGGTTTCTTCACCTAAAACTTTCTCATTTTCCTTGTACATAAATTTATTTTTTTTAGTTTTTATATTCTCACCTTTGACTCCATAGCCCAATGGACGGAAGCGCCTCTTCCTAAATATTCTGGATTCTTGACAACCCACAGGGGGTTATCATCCCACAGTTGGATCCAGTTTTTGAGATCAATTCCGACTTTTGAAATTTCCCTCCCCTTTATATTTTCCCAACTTCTCGTTTCCATTTCTTTTCCCTCTTTGGTAGCTACCCTCATTCCCCCTTTTCTTTTCTCGCTTTTATTTTCCTTTCTAGTTTCCATACTTTGTCTTTCTTCAAAACACGATGGGTTTGAAAGTTGGAGGACTTGTGGGTATTCACCTCCATCCACATTTCCATATCATGAGTCTGACCAACCAACGTTTTATTTTGTACTTAACCATTTTCACGACTGCGGGTTCACGGGTTCAAGCTTTCATACTCCAAGTTCTATGATATCCATTTTACACCCAAATATTTGTGATCTACATTATGATTATCAGACTTGTCGCAAGTACCAAACTCCTAAACATATCATTTCTCCTATTGAGTCCGATCAACCATAGTGTAGCACTTAGCCTATTTTCGATCGTTTGCAACCATGAGTTTGCGGGTTCCCATGTTGGAGGGTTCACAAAAGTTCCAAAATCATGATTTCTCTCATCCGTCCCTCCCACCTTCTTGCTTTTCCCAAAATGAATTTAGTATGGTTTAATGCTAATAACTCATCATGCAAGTTTCGTAAATATCGTCATTAATAGGTGAAGGGCTCGAGGAGATTTCTAATTAAATTGCATTAAATCACGATTTACCGAAGATTATATTATGTTTATCTCTCTCAAGTGCTCATTTAAAATATTATCTGGTTGAAAGAATACTCTCATCAACTTATGGAAACAATAGCTCGATAGCAGTTCTGCGGTGATACCTTGAATATTTTTGGGCATGAGGACCATAACTTCCAGTGGTCAAGATCATATTCTTACTATTCATCCCCGTCTGATCAGAAGGAAATGACCTAGACATCTAGAATTGATTGTGCAGGGTGTTTCCCTAGGTTTTCGACTACAAGGAACTAGTTGCATGGTGCATTGAGAAATATGTATCGATTCAGGGAATCATACAACTCCATGACCATTCCCCCATCTCTCTTTCACCACAAATATTTTGTAAGATGTTGAAGCTCCCTGAACCAACACTTACCTTCAAAGGAGAGGATTGCATGGATTTCTTGAAAAGGCATGACAATGGCCTGGACCTCTTGCCTGAGTTCTTGGAGAATCATGTGGTTGTCCCAGAAGATATTACCAGGTTGCAGGTCGACTCGTTCTAAAATCCCTTTTGGGAAATTGCTTGGTTGTTTACCAGGCTGAGAGTCCAAAAAAATATAGCCAACATTTATGTTGGCACACAGGGGTAGACCTAGGGTTCTTCTCTAACAGCACACCAACAAGCCCTAACTACTGGACCTTTTGGAAACACCTGCGGAGCAGATGCAATCTCACCCGAAGTAGCAATAGGGGGTTGCAGGACACAGGTGTCTACAACCAGAGGAAATGCAAGTGGATCCAAGACAACAACACACAACAATATAGATATTCTTTACCACACTTAAACCTACTTCGTAGTTATATATCATATCTATCACAACAATGCATTAATAATATAACAGATGGTAGCTAACACAACATCAATCATACATAACACTAAGATATTCGTGGTTCACCCTCTCCCTAGGGCTACGTCCACAGAACTGTGCTTCTTAATATATTAAATGGGAACATACAGTTCTATTTGCGCTCTTAGCTTGTAGATCTCTTTATCCCTTCTCTCTTCATCTCTCCCCTCCCTGCACACCTAGCTGCAGGGTTGATCTTCGCACCCAACTAAAGATCTTACAATATAGACTCTCTACAATAGCCTACTTCTCTCTCACACACAACAACTATACTCGACAACCATTAGCCACAATAGTATGAACCAACTATTGACCCACAACCAACAACAACCCTCTTCTCTCATCTAGATATTTATTTATACATTAAAATAACTCTCACACAACCTTATACCCAATTCTAAGTGTCATTACCCTAATTTCCAAAACCCTAGGTCCCGGCAACAGAACCATTTGTTGGCACACAGGGGCAGACCCATGGTTCTTCTCTAACAACGCACCAATAAGCCCTAACTACCGGCCCTTTCAGAAACACTTGTGAAGCAGATGTAGTCTCACCCAAAGTAGCAATAGGGGGTTGCAAGACACAGGTGTCTACAACCATAGAAAATGCAAGTGGATCCAAGACAACAACACATATCAATCTAGATATTTTTTACCACACTTAAACCTACTTCGTGTTTATATCTCATATCTATCACAACAATGCATTAATAATATAACACATGGAAACTAACACAACATCAATCACACATAATAAAAATATATACGTGGTTCACCCTCTCCCTAGGGCTACATCCACAGAATTGTGCTTCTTAATATATTAAATGCAAACATACAATTCTATCTGTGCTCTTAGCTTGCAGATCTCTTTCTCTCTTCTCTCTTCTTCTGTCCCCTCCCTATGCACCCAACTGCAGGGTTGATCTTCGCTCCTAGCTGAAGATATTACAATATAGACTCTCTACAATAGCCTTCTTATCTCTCTCTCACAACAACTATACTCGACAAATATTAGCCACAATAGTATGAACCAACTATTGACCCACAACCAACAACAACCCTCTTCTCTCATATAGATCTTTATTTATACATTACAATCACTCTTGGACAACTTTAGACTGAAGTCTAAGTTTCAAAACCCTAATTTCCATAACCCTAGGTGTGTAAACCCTAGGTCCACTTGAATCGCGTTTTCAGGGCTTCACCAACCTATCTTTCCTTCTTTCCCTTGAGTTTCTCCAAGTATCCGTTGGTGAATTGTTTTGTTTTTTGAGTTGTCCACGGTCCATATTTCATTGTTGATTTGTCTTCCTTGATATTCTCATTCAACGACTCATTTTCCCTTAATTGTTTCCTTCTTTTCTCTTCTTTGACTACTTCGACAAATTCTTAGTCAATGTGTCTTATGTGCAGTTTGTACTTCACCTTTCTTCCTTAATCTTTGCTTTCCTCCATAACCAAGGGCCAACAGGCCCCCAACACTCACATGTGACTTATGCCGAGTCACTGCAAGACTGAACCTTCTGTTTCACTTCGAATTCAGATTGCACAAAGCAGCCTGTGCTTTCTACTATGTCCCTCCTGGTCTTATGCATATTGTCTTGTCTTTGTCTAGTACCCAGTTTCAACTGCACTTGGTACCTAGACCCTTCTTATTTTTCTTTTACCAAGAGCTGCGAGGCAGCTGGTTGTCATAGTATAATTTCAACCGACTCCCATTTACCAAACCTTCCTTCCATTCACCATTTAGGGTCTTCAGCTGCACATCTCCTCTCTCTATAACATAGGCTACCTCATAAGGCCCAAGCCAATGTGTCCTAAACTTCCCTGGGTGCTTCATGAACTTGTTTTCGTATACCAACACCAAATATCCTTGTTTGAATTATTTTCTCTTGATATGCCTATCATGGTATGCCTTCTCTCGTTCCTTTTGTATCTGCTGATGAAATCCTACAATAAACCTATCTTCTTCCAATTCTACCAACTGCGCAAGCCTGTCTTGTACAACTCTTATGTCGTCCATACCTGTAAATGTTGCAATTCTTAAGCTAGGAACCAATTATTCCATAGGTACCACTACTTCCAAGCCATATACTAACTTAAATGGGGTCTATGTTGTTAACTTCTTGCAAGTAGTTCTGTAGTCCCATAATACTGTTCGAATTCTTAAATCCCAATCATCTATGTTCACAATGAAAATTTTCATTAGCATTGTCTCCAAGATTTTATTGAAATCTTCTACTATACCATTCGCTTGTGGGTGGTATGGCGTACTCTTTTAATGATGAACTTCAAATTCCTGAGTTAAGGCTTCAGTATTCTTGTTAATAAAATGAGTACCTTGATCGCTCATGAGGATCTTTGGGCATCCAAACCTTGTTATGATATCCTCAAATATGAAATGTGCAGTTGTAGCTTCACTACAGTCCCTAACTTCTCTTTCTTCTTCCCATCTGGTCAAATACTTTGTTACAGTGATAATGTATCTCACTCCTGTGCACTTTCCTGGTGGGTTAATAGGTCCCACAAAATCAATGGCCCATTTCGCGAAGACTTGTAATGTTAACTACGGTGCTAAAGGCATCTCATCTCTTCTGGAAGGTTTCCCAACTCTTTGGTATACATGTCTTCTGCATATTCTTCCCCCCAACAATAGCTTGTTGACTAAGTATTTCAGTGCAAAGTGATCAGTGAACATCTTAAAATTTCCTCCCAACAAGTAGTGTCAAAACTTCTGCAACGCGTATACCATAACTAAACCTTCTCTTTTAGTGGTGGTATAATTTATCTCGGTTGTAGAGAGCTTCCTTCTATCAAACGATAGCGGGTGATCAATATCTCATGCTCCTGGTTGTTCTAACACTGCTCCTAATGCAATAGATGAAGCATCAACATGCACATGGAATTCCTTACTCTAGTCTAGGAAAACCAAGATAGGCATAGTGACCACCTTCTGCTTTAGTGTGTCGAAGCTCTGCTGACATTCCTCTGACCATTGAAACTTACAATATTTCTTTAAAAGTTTTTCCATTGGTGTTGTTATCTGTGCATACCCCTTAATGAACTTTTTGTAGTATCCAGTATGCCCCAATGCAGTGCGCAACTGTCTAATTGAGGTAGGGGGAGGTAGATCGATAATGATGGCAATCTTGGAAGGATTTACCAATAGTCCCTGCTTACACACAATAGGCCCTAGAAGCACTCCAAAGGGTGAAAATAAAATACATTTTTTTTAAATTCAGGGCAATCTGACATTGCCTACATTTATCTAACATCAATCTTAAACATTCAATATGGTCTTTCAATAACCTAAAAGCAGTCCAATAATCAAAATAGGCTTCCAAAAATTTATGTAAAAATTTCTTGAATGCTTCGACCACCACCCTGGAAAAGATGGTTGGCGCATTTTTCAAGACAAAGGGCATCATTGTGTACTGAAAAGAACCCCATTTTGTCGCAAATGTGGTCTTATGTATGTCATCCTTAGCAATCCTGATCTGGTGGTAACCTGAAAATCCATCTATGAATGAGTAGACCTCTTGTCCTCCTACATTATCTAAAACTACATCGGTAAATGTTGTAGGGAAGGGGTCATGTAGGCATGCATCATTCAGTTTCCTTAAATATACACAGATCTTGATTTCTCCTGTATTCTTATCCTGGACCACCATAGGGATAATCCACTCTAATTCTTCAACAGGTTCTATGATTCCTGCTTCCATCATTCTGTCTAATTCAATCCTGACTTTCTGCTTATAATTGGGATTTAGTCTGTAGGGTCTCTGCTTGACGAGCCTTGCATCTGGTTTCAATGGGATCTTAATTTCTCCCATGAGCCCTTTAATGCCCTTCATGTCGGTGAACTTGGTTGGAAACAAGTCCTGATATTCATGCAACAATTATGTGATCTTATCAATAGTGGAATCATCCCAATAATTCCCAATGTTGGCCAACTTAGGTTCTTTCTCTGCTCCAATATTAACTTTCTTGATTTTGGTTGGTTTTCCAATGAAGGGTAGTTCAACTCCTAGCCCTTCTATGTCTCCATGTCCTTCAGTTTCTGCGATGTTCACATTCCTAGGATCATCATTTTCATCGACATTAATATTATAACAACCCTATAATTTTTGAAGGGGTGCAGTCCATTCATATTCCTCTTGCTCAACAGGGAGGTTAGGTGCCTCCTTAAAGACTTTTTGCTTGACAACTTGTAAAGCCTGATCAATTGTGGGGTGTTGAATTTCAAATAAAAATGTAGCTACAAAGTTCTGAGTCATACTGTGGAAATATGCAGTGGTGAGGCATAGTTCTACTTGAAGATACCAGTTGATGGGCATAGTTTCCAAAGTGTTAATGAATTTATGCACCCACTGTTCTTTAGGAATGTTTCCCCAGGTCTCCTCACAACTTCGCACATGGTCCTTCAGACAGCTCTGACCCATGTATCGAACTTCACAACCTTCAACTTGGTCTAAAAAGAACGTCGTTATCAAAGTGTGACATTGCACCCACACCGCGATGTTATTATTGTGTGTTCCCCACCATATTGTTGGCATTGCTTTCAAGAATTCATCTAGTTCCAACAGCCTCTGTTGTACTGGTACAATTTCTTCAAATTCCAATAAGAATGTTTCTAAATGATTTAAACCATCAAATGTGGGTAGGTTACTTACTTCTGTGCCAATCTAGCGAAATTCCTGGGTCAATATGGCACACCTCCAGGTGGAGATTTCATACATCCTGTTCTTCCATTTCTCTAGTGCTTCTTCTGAGTCTAATGAGCATGCGCTTTCACTTTTCCAGCTTAAATTTCCATCTGTCGTAGGATTACTGTAATCATGTTGTCTTGCTATCAATTTATATATATTCTCTAGTTCATAAGCATGGTCTTCTTCTCTTATGGGTTATGTGTATCTACAACCTTCATTAGGATTAGGAGGTGCAATGACCCTAAGGCCATCACCTTCAAACATAATTATTCTTTTCTTTAAGTCAACCACAGTAGAATTGTTGAAATCCCAATCAATGCCCAACAACGCAGGATAAGGACAACTATCATCAACTATCTCAAATACTTCGAAGTCTACAAACATCCTTACCCCGTCGATGTCCACAGGGACATGCTCCAGCCTCCCAAAGGGGCTTACTGCCTTTTGATTAGCCATATTGAGCCTGATAAGGGAATAGATCAACTTAGGTTTTACCATCAATTCCCATGTCTGCTTCGTCACAACGTTGAATTCTTATCCCAATACGAGGACCATGTAATCTATGTCATAGTCTCTGATCTGCGCATTAAGGTGTAGTTCCTTGTTTTTCCTTGTCTTTATGGATACTTGATGTATTTCTCTATTCAACAGAGGGTCTACCTTCCCTAGATCATACTATCTGATCACATGTTGTAGTTCTTTCACAACCCTTTCATCCTTAATCAAATCAATGAATGTATACAAGAAACTGACAAGATTTCTTACCTATTTTCCATCTTCGGACGAGGCATAATGATTGAATGCCAGGGTCATTCCACATTCTTTCACTTCTGGTTGTGCCTTAGATGAAGAATCATGTTCCCTTCCAAATTCTCTTCCAGCTTCTTCAAACATTTGTTTTTCTTTTCTTTGTTCAAACAACTGTGTCTTCTCTGCAGCTCTTTTGATCCTTGATTCTNCACATTCTTTCACTTCTGGTTGTGCCTTAGATGAAGAATCATGTTCCCTTCCAAATTCTCTTCCAGCTTCTTCAAACATTTGTTTTTCTTTTCTTTGTTCAAACAACTGTGTCTTCTCTGCAGCTCTTTTGATCCTTGATTCTATTGTAGTCTTTCCTAGAGTCACCATGTCTTCTCCTGTAACAGTGCCTCCTCTAGTTATAACATCAACTATGGGATCCTCTCAGTGAGGTTCTGCTGATATCAACTGTACTTGTTGGTTTCCTCCCCGTCTCTCCTGAAGTTTGGCTAGCAGTACTGGACAATCTTCAATAACATGTTCAAATGAGTTGCAGTATTTTCAAGTGGTACAAGGGTTCTGACAATCCCTTGCCAAGTGACCTAGCTGGGTGCAATTATAACAAATGATCTGACCTCGACCTTGACCCACACCTCCTCCTCATCCTCTTCCTTTGAATCCACCACGAGGATTGAAGTTTCCTCTTCCTGGGGATTTAATTTGTGTAGCATTTCCCTCTTGATGCATCTCTCCCTCAATCCTATATGTATCTCTTGACATTTCATGCAAGAGATCGCAAGCCCTAGATTCCTTCTCTTCATGCCCCACAGATTTAAAGAATGTGAAGTAAAGATTGGTAGGTGTCTGGACATATTTTTTCATGTAATAACATTCACCAGGGTGATGTCTATTTATACATACCTCGCACCAAGGTAGAGTAACATACTTCAAAGGGCTCGGAGCTCTAGAGGCCAAGTGATTATTAAACATGGGGCAGTGCTCCTTGTCATGGCCCTCTAATTTGCATCTAATGCACCAAATGGATTCTCTTTTATATTTTCCCTTGTCTTTATTCATATCTTTGACCCATAGAGATAAGCTAGTTAGTTGACTCAAAATTTGACTCATACCTGAGCTGGATTCTCCCATAGGGGTTGATTCTAGTTTCATGGCGATCTCCAATGCCTCAGCCTGCGAAGCGACCTTCTGTTGCATTAGAGGAACTCTGATGTGTGGTAAGAGGCCATCAATGAACCATTCCTTGTTATGCTCATTTGTAATCTAAAATCTCAAGCGGCCTGCCAAATTCTTAAACCTTTGATCAAACTCCCAAACAGGTTCAACTACTCTCTACTTGAGTTCTTTTAGTTTTTTGATGCACTACGACTCTGACTTGGGTTTCTTGAATTATGCACTCAACGCGGTATTGATATCATTCAACAGTTTAGGTTGTACATTCCCTTTAAGAAACTTCATGTACCAGCTCAGTGCACAGTCTCTCAAGGTAGTACTAAACTGATCTCTCTTAACAGCTTCATCATTGACTTGTTTAATACTCCATATAGCTTCACATAAGAACCAATGTTGATCAGGATCTTCAGATCCATCTCCTCTAAAGATAGGTAACCTGATTTCATCTTCCATAGATATTCCTAGTTTTCTTGACTGAGTATGTGCTGAACTGGTGGTAACAGTGCCCTAAGTGCTCTAATAAATCTAGCTACTCTGGTTACTTAGTGTTGCTAAAATAACAGAAGGAGTAATAGTACTTACTTCGACGGTAGGCGCAGTCCCTGAAGTTTCTGATTCTTCTCAGTGAGGTTCTTCAGTTTTCCCTTCCTCTTCCCTAGCAGACTCTAAATGTTCCTTGTTCAATAACTCTTCTTCTTCTCCACTGTAGAACCCTTCATCCTGTGCCAGTGGCTCATGAGTCTTCTCAAACAGGTTCACCAGAGGAACCTCTCTGAAGGCTCTCCCACTGCGCATATGTCCAACCTCTATGTCACTATCGTTGTCTGAGTTATTGAACATTAGCTTTTCAATCCGACTGATTACTATATATTCAAGATGTTCTTATCATGAAATAACATCTTGATCTTCAACTTCAAAAAGTGTAAATTTTTTTCTCTAGGTCCCTCAAAGAAATATCTCTCTACTTGGCTATATGACGCTACTCTGTCAATAGAAAACTTAGTAATGTACCCTCCAATAGTGATATCAAACCAGTGATCTACTACTCTTGACATGACATTATCAACTCTCTTGACCTTCTTTATCAGCG
>SNQJ01S0050711.1:90222-116597 GCA_010110895.2 Picea sitchensis | reverse complement strand
AAAAAGGATGCAACTACATCCTCATACTTCAATGTAGATTGAGTGGTACTACCTATTGCTACAACCATATTATCCCAAGAGTCTGGAAAATAACATAACAAAGTAATACACTTATCTTCTTCTGCAATCGTAATATTAACAGAGCCAAGTTGACTTACCAGAGTATTAAAGGCATTTAGATGTTATGTCACAGAATCTCCATCTTCCATCCTAAGATGATACAAATTCTTTCGAAGAAACAACTTGTTTACCAGGGAATTTGATTGATACAAATTCCCCAACTTATCCCATAGTTCCTTGGCTGTAGATTCTCCTAAGACATTCAACAACACCAAATCTTCCAGGCATAGTCGAATAGTACTCCTTGCTCTTCTGTCCAACTTCTCCCAATCTTCCTTCGACATACTAGTAGGTGGTGTACTGGTAGTTTGTGTACTAGTAGGTTGTGTACCAGTGGCCTGTGTGCTAGTGGACGGTGTACTAGTAGCCTGTGTACCAGGATCCACAACGATCCATTGTTCATTGTCTAAAAGAAGGTCCTCCATCTTCAACTTCCATAGCTCAAAGTTTTTACCATTGAACTTCTCTATCTCGATTCTATATGAGCTCGCCATTCCTCTTTCTATACTCGAATCTCCACTCCAAAATCTCCCACTAAACCTAGGTTTATCACAGACCCAAGATAAACTTGATCTATCAAGACCAAGCCAAACCCTCAACAAAAAAGGCATCCCTCTGAAGCAAAAACCGAGCTCTGATACCACATGTAAGTTTTAAACGTGTGAAGTAAAGCAATGCATATAGATTCTTAAGAAAAACAAAATTTAATCAATGTCTCATACACAGAGTACACGAAGATTTTGTACCGGAAACCCTCAACCGGGAAAACCTTTCTTATATTCATTATATCGAATTTCACCATTCACTATACAATATATACATTGTTTTTAGGTATTTCGTAGATACCAAAACCCTAATCCCTAAAACCGGGATTAGTAAACCGCTAAAAATAGAAAAATCCGCCAAAAATAGCAAAAACCGCCCAAAAAACAATAATTTGGATTGTTGCCTCGAACCCCGTCGGCCCCGGGCTACGCTCGATGCCGAACATTGCACATAACCAGGGGGGGGGGCATACCTTCCCCCCCTGGGACCCCCCTAGGAAAGCGCCTGGCGCACACGACACAAACAGAGCACTACTACGAGGGATCGCGAGACGCATTTGTCATATCTGACGCACCTACACACACACATGAAAAGAATATAACACATACCCAACATGAAACAGATGTAGTCTCACCCGAAGTAGCAATAGGGGGTTGCAGGAAACATGTGTCTACAACCAGAGGAAATGTAAAGTGATTCCAAAATACAACGCAAAACAATCTAGATATCATTTACCACTCTTAAGCTTACTTCGTGAAGTTATATCTCTCATCTAACACAACAATGTAGTAATAGTATATTAGATGACAAATAACACAACATCAACCACAAAGACAATAGGATATATGTGGTTCACCCTCTCCCTAGGGCTACGTCCACAGAACTGTGTTTCTTGATATATTAGATGAAAACATACAATTATATCTACGCACTTAGTTGCAGATCTTCTCTCTTTCTCTCTTTCTCTTCCCTCCCTATGCACCCAGTTGTAGGGTTGATCTTCGCACCCAGCTGAAGATCCAGAATACAGACTCAATATTTCTCTCAACAACAATAATTGACAATGAAGAATGATAATAATAATACGAGCGAACCGCCTCCTAGGTCTCCTAGACCTTTATTTATACATTACATGACCAAAGTCTAGGTGTCAAAACCCTATGTCCAAAACCCTAGGTCCACTTGACCCGCGTTTTAAGGGCTTCGCCAGCCTATTCCTCCTTCTTTTATACAAGGTGCTCCAAAGCATCTGTTGGTGTCTTCTTATGCTTGCTGAGTTGTCCATGATCCCTCTTCTTTCTTGCTTTATCTTCCTCGATCTTCTCTTCCAACAGATACCTTTTCCTTTACTTTGCTCCTTCTTTTATGCTTCTTTAACCACTTCGACCCTTCCTCAGTTTATGTGCCTTCCCGTGCAGTTCGTACTTCGCATTTATTCCTTAATCTTCACTTCCTTACATAACCAAGGGCATATAAGTATTGATAATCAAGGAGCCTCCAATTCAAGAAAGAACGAATAATTCAAGCCACAACCGGCTCAAAGTCAAATAATTGGAGGGGGATTTTTATAAGGAACCATACCAGATGTGAAGGTAAACCTTGTGGCGACACAAGAAACTAAGAAAATAATTGAAATTGCATAAATGAATAGAACTATAAAACAAATGAAAAATGATATAACTAGACTGAGGGGAGATAATTATGTGGAAAATCCAAGAATGCCAGTCCTAGAGAAAAGAAGGAACCCTCCACAAGAAAATAGAGTAAGGTTTGAAAATATCGATAATCCGCAAATACTAAGGGTTCCCAGGAAGCCTGCTCCCAATGTAGCTATTCTGGATGATGTATATGATGAGAAATTAGTTGAGAAAGAAAATTGTTACTCACCTAATGAAATTTTTGAAACTGTACAAACGAACGGATGTGAGACGTCCATGTATATATTTGAAGAAGGCGACAACAACCCCAACTCACAAGAAAACGTTTCCCAGACAAGAGGACTTGTAAATAGATCCAAGAATAAGAATGATTCTGAAAAAGAAAATAAAAAAGATAAAGAAAAAACAAATGAGAAAAGGGAAAATGAGAAAATGGCAGATAGCTTTGGAAGTAAAAAGAAAGATCTGGCATCAAACTCCACTGAGATGACGTACAATGTTGTAAATGACTTAAGTAAATTAAGGATACCTTTTCCTTTTATAGAAGTGGTGAATATTCCGCAACAAAGGGAAAAAAAAAATTGAGATTGTTGTATGTTTCATCTCAAAGAGAAGAATTTGTTGTTAGTGGTCCGAAGCAAATCCGAAACCAGTCAACCGCCAATCTGAGAGGTAAAATTCCTCCCTTTTACATTTCAATTGAAAATCATGATGTTGCACTTCATAATTGTTTAGTTGATATTGGCGTGACCAATAATATCATGCTAGTAGCGGTCATGGAGGCACTGGGCATGAGTTGTACCAAATATTATGAAACTGGTGAAAGTATATATGCAATTCATTCTAGAAATTTGTCGACTTACGGAGAAATCAAGTACTTTTATGCTTCAATCACGTCGACCCCCCATATTATTACAGTTTTCAATATTATTGTGGTAGACCTTCCTCTAACATATGGAGTTGTTCTGGGAAGAGATTGGTTATCCATGATTGGGGGATATATAATTAAAAATGAAGTTGCATGGTATTGCCAGGAAAAGAAGGAGCAATGATTAAGGTGCCCCGTGAACCCAGGAAACCCTTCTCTTTAAGAAATAAATATAATGAGTTAATGGAAGAATATATAGACATCAGGATTGGAAATTACGCTATCCTAGACATGGAACATAGTGAAATCCTAGAGAAAATTCAAGACACAGAGAATCAAGAATATATGTTTGAAGGTTATTGAAGGATTTCATTCAATGGAGCATGTTCAAGTTTCAGGAGTGGAGTTGAAATTGTCCTTGTAAGTCCAATGAATATTATGCATCCACATGCTATCAGACTCGAATTTGCATGTACTAATAATGAGGCAGAATATGAATCTTTGATTCAGAGGATGGTTCTTGCACAAGAAATTACGATAGAATATCTAATTGTGACTGGAGACTCCGAGTTGGTTATTAATCAGGTCACCCAGAAGTATAAAATCAAGAAGGAAAGACTCAAGTTATATTTCAAAAGAGTTAACGAATTAATGGAATTTTTCAATTCTTTCAACATTTATTTCATTCCAAGGGACAAGAATTAGAAGGAAGATTCATTGGCCTTGGAGGCCTCATTGTCAAACCCAAATGGTATATAAATAAAAACATTTTTTCAAGTAGAAAGAGCATTACAACCTTTTGTACCCGATAACATGAAATATTTGCAATAATTTGAGAATGATGAATAGATGGAAAATTTCTTCTTGAACGATGATGATGATGAAGACGTTCACATAATTGTTGTCCCTAAATATTGTATACAATATGAGTCTCTTTTTACAAAATATGATCATACTAAGAATATCCTAGAGGATGTTTCACTTCGAAAAGTGCAAGAAACAAGAAAGGTCAATATTGGAACTGACAGTTCCCCAAAATACATCAATTTGGGAGTTGATTGTACCATTGAGGAAGTTGAACAATATGTGGCATTGTTTAAATAATATATTAATGTGTTCGCATGGACCTATGATGATTTGAAATATTATGATAAAACAATAATCCAACACATTATTCCTTTGAGAGAAAAAGCAAAGCATGTCAAGCAAAAAATAAGGATGATGAACCCCAAATTGAAACCTTTGGTAAAGATTGAATTAGAGAAGTTAAAGAAGGACGGAATAATATATCCCATTAGACATTCCAACATACTATCAAACCCTGTGATAGTAAGAAAGAAGACTGGGGAAATCCGGATGTGTGTCGATTTAGATCTTAACAAAGAAAGCATAAAGGATAACTTTCCTTTACCTATCATGGAGTTCCTTCTCCAGCAAGTCACGGGATCAACTTGCGTGTCCGTGTTAGATGATTTTTCTGTATATAACCAAGTCTTAGTTGTTGAGGAATACAAGGAAAATACATCATTCATAACACTATGGGAGACATATGCATATGCTAGGATGCCCTTTGGTTTGAAGAATGATGGAGCCACATTCCAGAGGGCCATGTATCATGCATTTAGTGGGTTGATAGGAAAATTCATGGAATATTATCAAGATGACTTGACAGTTCATTCAAAAACAAGGGATGATCACATCCATGACTTGAGAAACATTTTTGAGAGATGCATATTATATGGTGTCTCTCTAAATCCAAAGAAATGCTTATTCGTTGGAACTCAAGGAAAACTATTGGGTCATATTGTGTGCAAGGAAGGGATTTATATATATGCAGAAATATTTAAAGGAATAAATGAATTCAACCCTCCTTCATCTAAGAAAGGAGTTGAATCGTTTTTCGGAAAGATCGATTTTGTGCTAATATTTGATCCTGACTATGCAAGTATTGTGAAGCCGATCAACTTATTGTTGAAAAATGAGAAGAGGTTTGAATGGACAATGGATACTCAAGAAGCTTTAAATAATATCAAAAGAACAATCCCCACAACTCCAGTCCTCATTAGTCCATATTTTCAAAGGGATTTCATCATCTATTTGTTCGCCACAAAAACAGTTATTGCATTTGTTCTTATTTAGAGAAATACCAAAGGTGAAGAATTCACAATCAGTTTCATGAGAAAAACCCTTCATGATTATGAATTAAGGTATTAAGAGTTGGAAAATCAATCCCTGGCTCTTGTAAAAGAAGTGGTACACTTTCAAATGTACATACTCAATTCCCATGTCATTGCTTATGTTCCATCATCGCCAGTGAAGATGATTTTGAATAAAAAATTGAGAGAAGGAAAATGGGCTAATTGGTTGGCTAAGATCGAAGAATATGATATTGAGATTAAACCTTTAAAGGATTTCAAAGGACAAGGTTTATTCAAGCTCATCACAAATAGTGATTCTATGGATATTGGAATGATTTCAATTTCAGTAGGAGAACCATTAGGTGATTCAGAATGGTACATAGATATTGTATTCTACTTGAGGTCCAAGAAGTTTCCAATAACCATGAACCCTGAAGAAGGAACTATGTATTGATTGTTGATATAATGTTAAGAAGGAACTATGATGGTATATTACTGAGATGCGTTGATGAAAACCAAGCCCAAGAACTAATGAGGGAATTCCATGAAGGAATATCTGGGGGACATTTTGCACCTACTGCAATCGCCCATAAGATAATAAGAGCTGGATTTTATTGGCCATCAATTTTCAAAGACTCATATGCCACAATAAGGAAGTGTGTATCATTCCATCAGTTTTCAGGGAAAATGAATAAATATGTGATGTCGTTACATCCCATAATTGTAGAACAACCATTCTCTCAATGGGGAAGTATTGATGTTGTTGGGCCAATACATCCAAAGTCAGGTAAGGGACACATCTATATTCTGACCACTATAGATTATTTCACAAAGTGGCCAGAGGCAGTGGCATTAAAAAGGGATGATTCTGAAGAATTAATTAAATTCCTCAAAGATAATATTTTGTCAAGATTCAATGTCCTTGATAAATTTATCATCGATAATGGTTCAATTTTCATTGGTTCAAAGATTACAGAGTTCTGTGGAGAATATGGAATTATCATGGGTCAATCATCAAACTATTATTCACAAGGAAATGGTCTTGCAGAATCCAAAAATAAGACACTCATTCAGATATTAACGAAAACTATTGACAAGCACCAAAGGAATTGACATTTGAAGCTGACTGATGTATGGTGGGAAAGTAGAACGAATCCAAAAGACAATACTAGGATTTCCCCGTATACATTGGTATATGGGAAAGAAACGAAGACATCAATTAGCCTTGAACTCAATTCCTTGACTTTCATGGTTAATACAGAAGATGCAGAAGACAGATCACCTATCCAAAGGAGAATCAACCAGTTGTTGAAATTAGAGGAAGAATGAAGTAAGGCCCTGAATCAAACTTCTCATAGACAATAAAGTATCAATATATATTTTTATCAGAGTGTGACTGTAAATAATTTTCAGAAGGGATAACTAGTGTTACTCTGGAACAAATCCAAGGAGAAACTATCGACACACACCAAATTTGAGGCTCTCTGGATTGGACCATACATAGTCTAAAAGATCCTGGGTTTTAAACCCTATATGCTCCAATACATGAAGGGTAAAATATTAATGTTGTTTATCAACCAGAAACATTTGAAAGGTTTGTTCACCTAATAATTTCTCATTTTCCTTATACATAATTTTTTTTTTTCAGTTTGTATATTCTTACCTTTGACTCCATATCCCAATGGACAGAAGCACCTCATCTTAAAGATTATGGATTCTTGACAACCCACAGGGGGTTATCATCCCACAGTTGGAGCCAATTTTTGAGATCAATTCTCTCTTCCGAAATTTCCCTCCCCTTTCTATTTTCCCAACTTATTGTTTCCATTTATTTTCTCTCTTCTATACCTACCCTCATTCCCCATTTTCTTTTCTCCCTTCTCTTTTCCTTTTCTAGTTTCCATAAATATCCATTTTTCAAAACACGGCAGGTTCGCGAGTCTTCACCTCCATCCACATTTCCATATCATGAATTTGACCGATCGACTTGTTATTCTATACTTAACCATTTTCACAACCGCAACTTCGCGGGTTCAAGCTTTCATACTCCAAGTTCCGTGATATCCACTTTTCACCCAAAGATCTGCGATCTACATTATCACTATCATACTTGTTGCAAGTACCAAACTCCTAAACATCTCATTTCTCCTATTGAGTCCAATCGACCGCAGTGTAGCACTTATCCTATTTTCAATTGTTCACAACCACGGTTTCACAGGTTCCCAGGTTGGTGAGTTAACAAAAGTTCCCAAATCATAATTTCTCTCACCCGTCCCCACCACCTTCGCGCTTTTACAAAAACACATTTAGTATGGTTTAATTCTAATAAATCATCATGAAGGTTCTGTAAAGATCGTCATTAATAGGTGAAGGGCTCGAGGATATTTCTAATTAAATTGCATTAAAGCACGATTTATCGAATATTATATTATTGGTATCTCTCTCATGCTCTCATTTCAAATATTATGTGCTTAAAATAACACTCGCATCAACTTATGGAAGCAACAACTCTACAACAGTTTTGCGGTGATACTTTGAATATTTTTGGGTGTGAGGACCAAAACTTCTAGTGGTCTAGAGCATATTCTTACTATTCATCCATGTATGCTCAGAAGGAAGTGATCTTGACATATGGAATTTCTCGCGCAGGGGTGYCCYTAAGTTTTTYGACTGCAATGAACTAGTTGCATGGTGCGTTGAGAAATATGTACCRGGTCAATGAATCATAGAGCTCCAGGATCATTCCCCCATCTCTCTTTCACCGCAAATATTTYGTAAGATGTTGAAGCTCCCTGAACCAACACTTACCTTCAAAGGAGAGGATTTCAGGGATTTCCTAAAAAGGAATGACGATGTCTTGGACCTCTTGCCTGAGTTCTTGGAGAATCTTGCGGTTGTCCCAACAGATATTACTAGGTTGCACGTCGACTCATTCAAAAACTCCTTTTGGGAAATTGTTTGGTTGTTTACCAGGATGACAAGCCAGGAAAGTATTGCCAGATTTTCCCCAATGATTCTTTATAAATTTTATTTTACAGTCAAAGAGAAATTTATTTTCGATTGGGGAAAATTGATTTCCATTGAAATCTCCTCCCAATTTTCATAGTACAAAAAAGACAAAAAATTATTTCTGGCTTCTTATTTTGTGTTTGCGATAGCATATTGCTGTCAATTTCCAAAATTGTCTATATGTAAGAGGGTGAATTGTGAACTTGACCCAATTACCTTTTGGTACCAAGCATTGTGGAGATACAAAGCTTATTTTCATTTCTATGAAGTTTTCAATGACTTTGTTTCAGTTTTCAAAGGACTATTGTTTGGAAAAGATACCCCCAGAATATCCGACCAGGCAAATAAATTCTTGGATAAAAAGGGGACATTGGAGAAAATGGAAAATCATAATGTTATCAGGATTTTCGGTTATAAGGAAAATCCCTCCTTTCTTTCATGTCATGTATATGATAAAATGTTTATTATGGAAGTCGCAAGGAAGTATAATTTATGGCTGCACTTTTTCCATGAGAAACACAAAAATAAATTTATACCCTTTCCATAGAAAATTGGAGACTTAATATTAAGGAATATAAGAAAAATCAATGAGTTTGTGAACCACTTGCACAATCTGAATCTGAAATATACTGAAAAGATAAATGGGTTTGACCCTAATAGGATTTTAGTGGAACATATGCTGGTAGTAGGATTCAACAATTCATTTATTCATACTATTCTAAGTGAAGAAGAAGATAATAACTTAGGCGCTCTTGCTCACAATGCTAGTGACTTGGAGACAATACTTAGTACTAATGAGTTTTACAAGCAGAAAGGAAAGGGTCCCAGCGAGAAGAGTGTTCATTCCGCAACTGTCACTCCTAATACTACCACATCTTGGAGCAATGCTCTAGTGGCCCACCCAACCAGGAAAGTTACCAACACTAGTTCCAGCAGCGGAGGATAAAAGAATCCCACATTTGGAAAAATTGAGATCTCACATAAGCTTCCTCTGAAAAAAAGAGGAAAAATGTTGTATAAGAGGAAGAAGACAACCACATAGAAAGTGACATCAACAACTTCTCCCTTGAATAAATGGAGCTCGAGGTGTATATCGAGAATATTTTTCCCACAATGGACCAGCTAGGTAACACGAACCATCATAATTCATCATTGGAAATCATTGAGAATGATACCTTCGATGAGGAGGAGTCATTGGATTTTCAGAGTGTTGTCTTTGACAGGGAACCCAAGAAATTGATTTTTCAAAAAGGTGATATGAAGAATAAGAAAGGAAAACCTCATTTAGAGGTTGAACTAAGAGACATGCAACCCTTCTATATTTCTAAAATTCACAGAGAAACCGAGGATGCTCTGGATGAATCCATTGGTGGTCTCGAAGAGAAAAACACGAAGTTGAAAGAAAGGATCAAGGAATTGGAAGATGCATTAATGTCTCTTCCACTTCTTTCCAGTCCTTTGACAATAGTTGGATACACCACACCCACTGTTAAATTGAAAATATCCTCAAGCCTACTTACATCATCCAGGAACTATGTGGAAATAAATATTAAGAAAAGAATGGCATTGATCACAAAGTTGTTGGAAACTTCAAAAAATATTGCTTCTTTTGGATCGAGGGTGCATGCCTTCCACGAGTTTTGAAAGACAACCTGAAATATGAAGAAAGTTTTTACCTTGGAGAAGAGAGGAGGATATTCCCTCCCCAAGACGTATAAAACAGTTGAACGTGTGCTAGAAAGAAAAGATAAAAAACTTGAATAATATTGTTCAAGCATGAAGCCAAGCTATATCAAAGAGGGAATAATTATTCAAGAGGCTCACAGAGATAGACTTAGCCGGGAGTACTAACAAAGTACAAGACCCCAAACTAATTATCAACTCGATATTCCTAACAAAGCAATAGTTTGAAGAACAAGTTGAGATTTTTAAAGGGTTGTCAATTGAAAATTTCTATAGTATACTTGAATATTATGAGGAAGACATAGACAATTTCCTAGTGGACTACTCCATGAAGAATCAAGACATTGAGGAAGCATTACATGTCATTTCCCTTGATTTGAGAGACTTGGAGTGCAATTTGTTCAACATAAAAATTCGACATGAGATAAATGTGGAACCAATGAAAAGTTACATTGAAGAATAGTTCAAGAAAGATATCGAAAAATTGACCAATGAGGGGAAAGATATAGTTGAGACGGTTCCTGTAACCGTTAATGAAGACGATAAAAGGACACCAGCAAGAAAGTGAAAAAAAGGAGAGACCATTAAAGTAAGTTTATGCTGATCACATTTTTCTTTCTTTACTAGCTCCTTCATCCAGTTACTCCACTTATTTGAATAGAAAGGTTTAACCGAAGTCTGATAATTTCTCTTTTCTTCTTTCCAAGTCTTGTTGTTCTTTTACCACCCATCATCCTACTTATACGAGCTTAATTCTTCTGTATATTTTCTTTATGGTCTATGGGAGGCCCAATCCCAATATTTAAGACAAAGGCATTTTAAACTTAAAAGAATATCTAACAGACTATATATTTTTTAGAAATTTCAAGAGAGCTATTTGGGGACCAGTTTCGACTATGCTTTGTAACTCTGAGTTTTGAGTATAAAGTATTTGATATTGGTCTATCATTATCTTTATTTGTGCTTCCCACGTGTCCACTCTATTAAGGTTCTCTTATGCATGTGGATCATCTTATTTTTATTTTTATGTGATCATAAATATTTAGTGTAAACTATGATGGATCTGAGGAAATTTTGTTTATTTACTTTAAATGCATGAATGTGTGCATCTCGTGATCCATTCTTGGGAACTTTCTTTAAAAATAAAACAAAACATTTTTCTTCCTTGCTATTTTTCTTGCAGTCTTTATATTTCTTTGATTATCACGACAGACTTATGCAAAGTCCCATATTCTGAACATCATAGAGTCTCAAGAAAATATTAAAGTAAATAGGAGTACCACCTCTATAAAAACGCAGGGGGATTTATATCCTCTTGAGTTTGTCGTTTCGGTCCTAGCATATTCAATCATCAACATTTTTGGTGACCATACTGGGGAATGAAATAAAATTTGGAACTTGATCTAGCATTTTTTTTGAAAAATATATGACTTTTCCTTGGGCTAATCATCCCCATATAGAAATTGGATTGAAAAATCAAAGAATCATATTACACCATCTAAAAAATCTGGTAATAACAACATCCGAGACCTGAAAAGAGTTAGAAAGGTCTTGGTATATCTTAGTCCAAGAAGAAGAAAGAGAAAGCCTCCATAGAAAAAGGAAAGATGAGTGACAAGACCGAAGAAACCAAAGGCTAGTTAGAGTGGCACAAGGACAAGGTTAGGATTAAAACTAGACGAGTACAAAGGACTCGGGATTGAAACTAGACGAGTATTCCTGGAACCTCTCTAGATATGGAAAAAATAAATGAAGAACCACGAGAAGAACCTCATATGGAGAGACAAGGAGGTGGAAGAAACCCATCAAGAAATCAAGAAAACCTAAGGTTTGAAAATCGAAGAAGAATAAGAGATTCTCCTTTGAATATTCTAGGCAAGAAACATGATATCCTTGTTCTCCCTGAGGGTACCTTAAAGGAATTTTTTGGAGATAGAGCAATCAATGCAAAGAGGCACCTTCACTTATTTCTTGATGTTTTTTATTTTCACCATGTTGAGTATGACAATGTCATGGTAAGGTTATTTCTGCAAACCTTATCAAGAAGAGCGTATGAATGGTATACGCCATTTCTCAGTAGATCAATTCGTTCATTTAATGACCTCGAAGCCATGTTCCTGACTATGTTTTCCCCTACAATTTCTTATCATACCCTTCTCATTGATTTCACCCATATTGGATTGAGGAAGAATGAAAGAATACGATAGTTTAATATCGGGTTCAATAAAACCTTGAGTAATATTCTATAAGATAAAAGATCGAATGACCCCATCATACTCAATTTTTATAAGAATTAAATGCCCCCGAATGTGAAATATGCTATTAGAACATCCCAAATGGATACCTTGGAGGAGGCAATGAATAAATCCATTGAGATGGAAGAAATAATGATTGAAATGGGTGTCGACCCTGACATTATACTGGGAAAGGTACAAAGGCAACTGGGAGGATTAAGTATTGATAATCAAGGAGCCTCCAGTTCAAGAAAGGACAAAGAATTCAAGCCACGACCAACTCAAAATAAAATAATTGGAGGAGGATTTTTCAAAGGATCCATACCAGATGTGAAGGTAGACCATGTGGCGGGACAAGAAACTAAGCAAAGAATTGAAATTGCACAAATGAATAGAACAATCAAACAAATGCAGAATGAGATAACTAGACTAAGGAGGGGAGATAATTATGTGTCAAATCCAAGAATTCCAGTCACAGAGAAAAGAAGGAACCATCCACAAGAAAATAGAGTAAGTTTTTAAAATATGGATAATCCGCAAAGACCAAGGGTTCTCAGGAAGCCTACTCCAAATGCAATTGTTCTATATGATGTGTATGATGAGAAAGTAGTTGAGAACAAGAACTATTACTCACCTAATGAAAGTTTTGAAACTCTACAGATGGATGGATGCGAGACGTCGATGTATATATTTTAAGAAGGTGACAATGACCCCAACTCGCAAGAAAACGTCACCTAGACAAGAGGACTTGTAAATAGATCCAAGAATAAGAATGATTATGAAAAAGAAAATAAAAAAGATAAAGAAAAAAAATGAGAAAGTGACGGATAACGTTGGAAGTAAAAACCAACATATGACGTCAAACTCTACTCAGATGACGTATAATGTTGTATAGGACTTAAGTAAATTAAGGATAATTTTTCCTTTTATAGAAGTGGTGAATATTCCCCAACAAAGGGAAAACATTTTGAGATTTTTGGATGATTCGTCTGAAAGAGAGGAAGCTTTTGTTACCAGTCTAAAGAAAAGCCTGAACCAATCAACCGCCAAGCTGAGAGGTAAAACTCCTCCTTTTTACATTTCAATTGAAAATCATGATGTTTCACTTCATAATTGTTTAGTTGATATTGGCATGACCAATAATATCATGCCACTAGCGTTCATGGAGGAATTGGGCATGCGTTGTACCAAATATTATGAAAATGGTGAAAGTACATATACAATTAATTCTAGAAAAGTGTCGGCTTACGGAGAAATCAACGACTTTTATGCTTGGATCATGATGGCCCCCCATATCATTATAGTTTTCAATATTATTGTGGTATACCTTCCTCCGACATTTGGAGTTGTTATGGGAAGAGATTGGTCATCCATGATTAGGGGATATATAATGAACGATGTAAGTTGCATGATGTTTCCAAGAAAAGAAGGAGCAACGATTAATGTGCCCTGTGAACCCAAGAAACCCTTATCTTTCAAAAAGAAAGATAATGAGTTATTGGAAGATTATATAGATGCCAGGATTGGAAATTACACTATCCTAGACATGGAACATAGTGAAATCCTAGAGAAAATTCAATACATGGAGAATGAAAAATATATGTTTGAATGTTATTGGAGAATTTATTCGATGGAGCTTGTTCAATTTTCGTGAGTGGAGTTGAAATTTTCCTTGTAAGTCCAGAGAAGATTATGCATCCACAAGCTATCAAACTCGAATTTGCATGTACTAATAATGAGGAAGAATATGAAGCTTTGATTCAAGGGATGGTTCTTGCAGAAAAAATGAAGATGGAACATCTAATTGTGACTAGCGACTCCGAGTTGGTGATTAATCACGTCACCCAGAAGTATAAAATCAAGAAGGAAAGATTCAAGTTATATTTCAAAAGAGTTAATGAATTGATGGAATTTTTCATCTTTTTCAAAATTTCTTTCATTCCAATGGACAAGAATTAAAAGGCAGATTCATTGGCCTTGGCGGCCTCATTGTCAAACCAAGATGATATACAAAGAAAAACATATTTTCAAGTAGAAAGAGCATTCTGACCTTCTGTACTCGATAACATGGAATATTTGTAAGCGTTTGAGAATGATGAACAGCTGGAAAATTTCTTGTTGAAAGGTGATGATGATGAAGACAATAACATAACGGTTGTCCCCAAAGGTTGTATACAATATGAGTCTATTTTTACAAAATATGAACATGCTAAGAAGCTCTCGGAGGAAGTTTTAGTTTGAAAAGTGAAAGAAACAAGAAAGGTCAATATTGGAACTAACAGTTCCCCAAAATACATTAATTTGGGAGTTGATTGTACCATTGAGGAAGTTGATCAATATGTGGCATTGTTTAAAGAATATATTAATGTGTTCGCATGGACCTATGATGATTTGAAAGCTTACGATAAACCAATATTCCAACACATCATTCCTTTCAGAGAAGAAGCAAAGTCTGTCAAGAAAATAATAAGGATGATGAACCCCAAATTGAAACCTATGGTAAATATTGAATGGAGAAGTTAAATAAGGACAAAATAATATATCCCATTATACATTCCGACTGGCTTTCAAACCCTATGATAGTAGGAAATAAGACCGCAAAAATCCAGATGTGTGTCAATTTCAGAGATCTTAACAAAGAAAGCATAAAGGATAACTTTCATTTAGCTAACATGGAGTTCCTTCTCTAGCAAGTCACGGGATCATCTTGCTTGTCCATGTTAGATGGTTTTTCTGGATATAACCAAGTCTTGGTTGTTGAGTAAGACAGAGCAAACAAAATATTCATAACATCGTGGGAGATATATGCATATGCTAGGATGCCCTTTGGTTTGAAGAATGTTGGAGCCACATTCCAAAGGACCATGGATCATAAATTTAGTGGGTTGATAGGAAAATTCATGGCATATTATCAAGATGAATTGAAAGTGCATTAAAAAAAAAGGGATGATCACATCCATCACTTGAGAAAATATTTTGATAGATGCAAATTATATGGTGTCTCTCTAAATCCAAAGAAATGCTTATTCGTTGTAACTCAAGGAAAACTATTGGGTCATATTGTGTGCAAGGAAGGGATTTATATAGATCCAGAAAGAGTTAAAGAAATAAATGAACTCAACCCTCCTTCATCTAAGAAGGATTTCAATCATTTTTTGGCAAGATCAATTTTGTGCAAATATTTGTTCCCGACTATGCAAGTATTGTGAATTCGATCAACTTATTGTTGAAAAAAGAGAAGAGTTTTGAATGGACAACGGATACTCAAGAAGATTTCAATAATATCAAAAGAGAAATAACCACAACTCCAGTCCTCATTAGTCCATATTTTCAAAGGGATGTCATCATCTATTCAATTTTCAAAGACTCATATGCCACAATAAGTTTGTATCATGTCAACATTTTTCAAGGAAAATGAAGAAATATGTGATGTCATTACAACCCTTAATTGTAGAACAACCATTCTCTCAATGGGGACTTGATGTCTTCGGGCCAATAAATCAAAAGTAATGAAAGGGACACATCTATATTTTGACCATTGTAGATTATTTCACAAAGTGGCCAAAGGCAGTGGCATTAAAAAAGGTTGATTCTAAAGAACTAATTAAATTCCTCAAAGATAATATTTTTTCAAGATTCAGTGTCCCAGATAAATGTATCACTGATAATGGTTTGATTTTCATTGGTTCGACATTTACAAAGTTCTGTGGAGAATATGTAATTATCATAGGTCAATCATCGAACTATTATCCACAAGGAAATGGTCTTGCAGAATCCACAAATAAGACACTCATTCAGATATTAAAGAAAACTATTGAAAAGAACCAAAGGAATTGGAATTTGAAGTGGATTGATGCATTATGGGAAAGAATAATGACTCCAAAGGACAATACTGGGGTGTCCCTGTATACATTGGTTTATTGGAAAGAAGCAAAGATTCCAATTAGCCTCGAACTCAATGCCTTCACTTTCGTGGTTAATACATAAAATGCAGAAGACAGATCACCTACCCAAAGGAGAATCAACCAGTTGTTGAAATTAGAGGAAGAATGAAGTAATTCCTTGAATTGAACTTCTCAAAGAAAAAAAAGTATCAAAAGATATTTTTACCATGGTGTGACTGTAAATAATTTTTAGAAGGGAGAATTGGTGTTACTCTAGAAAAAATCCAAGGATACCAAATTCGAGGCACTCTGGATTGGACCATACATAGTCGAAAAGATCATAGGTTTTAATTTCTATATTCTCCAAGAAATCAAGGGTGAAATATTAATGTTGTCTATCAATGGGTAACATTTGAAAGGTTTCTTCACCTAAAACTTTCTCATTTTCCTTGTACATAAATTTATTTTTTCAGTTTGTATATTCTTACCTTTGACTCCATAGCCCAATGGATGGAAGTACCTGGTCTTAAATATTATGGATTCTTGACAACCCATAGGGTGTTATCATCCCACAGTTGGAGCCAATTGTTGAGATCAATTCCCTCTTCTGAAATTTACCTCCCCTTTATATTTTCCCAACTTCTTCTTTCCATTTATTTTCCCTCTTCTTTACCTACCCTCATTCCCCCTTTTATTTTCTCCCTTCTCTTTTCCCTTTTTAGTTTCCATACTTAGCCATTTTTCAAAACACAGTGGGTTCGCAGGTTGGCACACTCACGGGTCTTCACCTCCATCCACATTTCCATATCATGAGTCTGAACGACCGACATGTTATTATGTACTTAACCATTTTCATGACCGCAGGTTTGCGGGTTCAAGATTTCATACTCCAAGTTCTATGATATCCATTTTGCACCAAAATATTTGCGATCTATATTATGACCATCAGACTTGTCGCAGGTACCAAACTCCTAAATATCTAATTTCTTCTGTTGAGTTTGACCGACCTCAGTTTAGCACTTAGCCTATTTTCGATCATTCACAACCACAGGTTCACGGGTTCCCGGGTTGGCGAGTTCACAAATTTTTCCAAATCCTAATTTCTCTCGTTCATCCGCGCCACCTTCGCTCTTTTCCCAAAAAACATTTAGTATGGTTTAATGCTAATAACTCATCATGCAAGTTCCGTAAAGATCGTCATTAATACGTAAAGGGATGGAGGATATTTCTAATTAAATTGCATTAAATAACGATTTACCGAAGATTATATTATTGTTATCTCTCTCAAGCGCTCATTTCAAATATTATCTTGTTAAAAGAAAACTCTCATCAACTTATGGCAGAAGCATCTCGACGACAGTTTTCCAGTGATAGATTGAATATTTTTGGGCGTGAGGACCATAAATTCTAGTGGTCTAGAGAATATTCTTACTATTCATCCCCGTCTCCTCAGAAGGAAGTGATCTGGACATATGGAATTTCTCACGCACGGTGTGTCCCTAAGGTTTTCGACATCAATGAACTGGTTGCATGGTGCGTTGAGAAATATGTACTAGGTCAATGTATCATAGAGCTCAAGGATCATTCCCCCATCTCTCTTTCACCACAAATATTTCGTAAGATGTTGAAGCTCCCTGAACCAACACCCTTGGATAACCTCGTGGTTGTCCCAACAGATATTACTAGGTTGCAAGTCGACTCATTCAAAAACCCCTTTCGGGAAATTGCTTGGGTGTTTACCAGGCTAATAAGACATGAAAGTACCACCAAATTTTCATGCATGATTATTTATATCTTGTATTTTAGAGTCAAAGAGAAAGCTATTTTCTATTGGGGAAAACATATTTCCATTGAAATCTCCTCCCAATTGTCACAATACAAAAAAGACAAGAAATTCTTTATGGCTTCTTATTTGGTGTTTGCGATAGCATATTGCTATCAATTTCCAAAATTGTCTATTTGTAAGAGGGTGAATTGTGAACTTGACCCAGTTACCTTTTGGTACCAAGCATTGTGGAGACACAAATCTTTTTTGCATTTCTATGAAGTTTTCAATGACTTTGTTTCAGTTTTCAAAGGACTATTGTTTGGAAAATATACCCCCAGAATATTCGACCAGGAAAATAAATTCTTGGATAAAAAGGGGACGTTGGAGAAAATGGAAAATCATAATGTTATCAGGATTTTCGGTTCTAAGGAAAATATCTCCTTTATTCCATGCCATGTATCTGATAAAAATTTTATTATGGAAGTCGCAATGCAGTATAATTTCTAGCTGCACTTTTTCCATGAGAAGCGGAAAAAAAAATTCATACCCTTGCCTTGGAAAATTGGAGACTTTATATTCAGGAATATAAACAAAATCGATGAGTTTGTGAACCACTTCCACAATCTAAATCTGAAATATGTTGAAACGATAAAGGGGTTTGATCCTAACGAAATTTTCGTGGAACATATGCTGCCAGTAGGATTCAACAATGCATTTGTTCATATTTTTCTGAGTGAAGAAGAAGATAATAACTTAGGCGCTCCTACTCACAATGTTGGTGACTTGGAGACAATACTTAGTTCTAATGATTTTTACAAGCATAAAGGAAAGTGTCCCAGTGAGAAGAGCGTCTGTTGGATTTTTACTACTCTTCTACTTTGTCATCTATCTATCTTGATCCTACCTTACTGTCATAGATTGACCTAGGTTTAGATTTAATAATCTCCCAACAAAATCCCTTTAAAACTATCGGCCCCTCTGGTGAACCAGAAGGAAACGCAACACATAGAGCGTGTTGTGCAGTCTCACCCGAGATAACTCTATGGGTGGCTGAAATACTCAGGTGTTTTCAACCTGGGAATGAGTAGAGATTTGTGGTTGTATCTTGTAATATTTATTTTTTCATCCTAACCTTTGATTATAATAGTCATTCCATTCACGCATGTGAAATATCAGATCTAACTAGCCACTTTATTCATTCATCTAGCATTCAACACTTAACAACAATAGATATGCATACATTCAATCACATAACACAGGTGTTACCATGGTTCACCTCCTCTTGGGCTACGTCCACAAAGATCTATCTCTCAAGCTCTTTATTATTGTTCAATAATATGTCACGCCGCGCGTTCTTACAGTCTTGGATATTACACTCTCAACAGGCTTCCTGATCCCTGCAAGGCTAACTAGGTCACACCAGGCTCCTCGGCCTGCGATCTAACCCTCGGGATCGAGTTGCTCACTACTTTTATAGCTCACCAACTTACTGACTAGTATTGTTCTTACAACTCTCTGCCATATCTCGTTCTCTCCTTCTCTCTACCACTCCTTCTCTCTGCCATACCCTCTCTCTGTCACACCTTAGTACTACTTATTTATACCCTTGGTTCATCATCCATTACAATACATTGCAAAAACCCTAACCCTATCATTGTTAGGTCTTCCTTGCATGCGCGCCTCACATCTTTCCCTCACACATGTTTCTTTTCCTTCCAGTTTCCCTTTCTTCCTTTCATGCTTCTCTTCCCAAAAATATCCTTCTCTCCTGACTAGGTCTGCATCCAACAGGTCCCCAACACTGACATGTGGCTCATCCTGAGCCACCTAAGATCTGTGTGCTTCTTCAATCACTCCTGTGAGAGTCTGGAACTTATCTGTCAGCTCCCTTTCTTGACTTTGAGACTGCATGGTCTTTTATCTGAGAGGGTCCAATACTTGTGTTGTAATCTCCTTGCTGATAATCTATGTGCATTATTCATGAGTTTGTTCCATGTTCTTCTTTGCATACTCTTCATGTGAAATGAGTTCTACTGCTATCTCTTAGAGAGGTTCCATTTCATCTTGTCGATCTTTCTTTTGTTTCTGCGCGACTATGAGCTCTACTTGCAGCTTCATCATATCTTGTACTCCTTTGAGATGCTCAGTGATATTCATCGTCTTTTTCCTCTGCTTAAGGTCCCAAATAGTTGCGCTTATCTTTTCCTCTTCCTGGTCCCACTGTTGGACATGTTGATCATCCTCCATCTTTTTCCATAGTTGTGCTGCTCTATCAAAAATGTCGACAACTACATTGATTTTTCATTCCATTTCCTCTATCTTCCTTATTGCTTCCTTCTTCCTTTGTTCCTTCACCTCCAGGGGAGTGGTAAGGATGACTTTTTCCTGAATTTTCTTGATCTCATTCCTTTATTGATCGATAATTTTCACAATCTGATCAATTTTTTGCGTCGATGTGGACTTTGTTATTTGCACGCTCTTTGGAATTTTTTCGTAGGCTATAGCCAATCCCCGCTCAAGCCTATCAACATGATCTTTCTCATATTTGGTCTCAAGATTGACTTGCTCGAGAACCATCTCCAACTCTTCTCTGTTGTCCTTCGTGTGTTGCAAATATGTTGCGTCTGTGTGTGTGCACGATTGTGCAAAGCTAAATTCTAGTTTATATAGCGCCTCGGTTGGTATCCGCCCCATTACCAACTGTATTTGTGACAGATATTTCAATGGTGTTTGTCCTACAATATCATCCATGCACAACATGTTGGGTGTAACGTGAAATGTTGAGCTCGCATGTGCTATCGTCTGGATGATATCTTGCTCATTGGGCACAGCCTTGGCTCCTGCTTCTGATGTTGCGGGGACTAACTTTATTACTCTGTCCGCCCTCTAAGTTTCTCTGATATGATCTAGGAGTTTCCTCATATCAGCCAGCTCGTCCTGGATTTGGTCCCTTTGGTTCTGAGCATATTCAAATTCTTCAACTTCTCGGTCATGGACTCTTTCAACCACGAGGTTTGCATCGTCCTCAGTGATTGTATATTCCAGTGGCATTTTGTGTGCCTTTGCCTTCTTGTGTGCACCCCCAGAGTGGATGATCAGAATCTTGGTATGGCCTTGTTCCTGTTGGGTAGAACTTGATGTGGTCCCTTGTGTTGTCTCAGCCTCTTTTGCTTGTTCCTGCAATGCCTGGGTGGTGTCCTTTTTCCCCGCCTAGGTACCTTTCTTTGGCACACCCCCTTTATTTTGTTGTGTCAGATTCTGAACTAGATTTGGATTCTTGGCAGGGATGATTTTAAGGATGTAAATTTATTTTAAAATGTAGAAACCTTGGCGAATCTTACTGATCCTCCATATGCCAACTATAAATGTTTGGCGATATTTTTGTAAAAATATTCAAATTTCTAAGGATTTTATATAGTTTTTATAAAACTTTGGCGATTCTTAAGGTAAAATAATTTTATCCTATAGAATTTGGGCGAATCATTTTTAAAATAGCGAATCTCGTTTTTGGAAAAACCATGGAAAATTAGCCCATGAGCGAAATTTAGCCCCTAAAATCATCCATGATTCTTGGGTGTTGTTTTGTCTCTTGCAAGTGTTTATTCTTGCCCTGCATTAGCCTCCTTATCCATGGGCATCTCTTGAATCAGAAATAGAACTCTCCAGTCATCTTGTCAATCCTTGATGGCCAGTTCTACGTCCTCCTTCTTGACACAGTATCGCAGTTGTATCCATTCCTTCTTGGGATCCTTTTGTGCTTGGATCCATACCATATGCCTGGTCACTTTGAAGTTGGTGATGCCACGATATTGCGCGACCACTTCTGGCGTAATATGCCAAGTGTTGGGAATGATTTCCTGCAGTTCGTTGTAATACCCTGCAAACATGCATGCATTTTCACTTCTGGTTTTGGGATCTGAAGTGCTCCCTAATGATATGTACCACGTTGCGCGACAACGATTGGTTCGCTCACAAAAGTATGTATACTTAGGCTCCCTCCATCCGACCAAGGCGATCAGGATGAGTATCCAAGAGTAGTGTAACTGTGTCCCCAGGTCCTGTGCGTCTTTGCATTCCTCGAGGAACATATTTAACAAGTGTGGGGCCTAGTTAAGCATTGTGCCCTACGTGCACTGTGTTAGAGCTGCAACGACCCCAACAAGGACTTCCTCCTTGTGGCACTTCCTGAGACGGTAGCTTTTGCGCCATGGTTGTTGGTCCGGCCTTGTTGTTCGCGTCGTGATGGTAGCGATGATGATTACATTGAGCCCTAACTGCATTGCCATCGTCTTCTTCATCTCCTGCGTCTGAGTGCCTTCTCCTTTTCTTGATAAAGCATCGAGGCGCATGGGACTCTCCTTTGAGATGACATCCTTTAATAAACAATGAGTTCTACGTGAATATCAGAAGACATGATATTCACCCATGGAGTACCCTCCATGGGTAACGACCGTCAGTTTCTTGACATAGTTATTTATATTGCGGCCCCTCAGTTTCTTGACATAGTTATTTATATTGCGGCCCCTTCCAAAATGTGGGATATCCAACAGGTTTAGAATCTCGGTGTTGGCCAGTCCGGCTGCCCACTTTTTGGTTGGAAAATTGCGTCATCGAAGGATCCTATACCCACACTATCTAGGTAAACTTGCTATGAAAACTCTGATAACTTGTCTATGTCGGTCACATCGTGGTCCGAGTACTGTAGTTTTTCCATGTATCCTAACAGGTTAGTTGTGATACACAACCTTTCTATAATGCACGATAAGACTATGGATGTTGCATCCTGTCTGCAGGGTGACATTTCTAATGGTTGCTTGCCCTTCCACTGTGGTGGATGACTTGAGGTTCCAGCCTCCATTTTTCTCTCCTCTGTATATTCCTCTGGCCGACCGATGACATCTTCTAATATACCCTCCCATTGTTTCTCTGACATTGTTGTGTGTGACCTTTATAGCGTGAGCACTTCTTTAGGGTTTTCAGGGTGCGAAGGATTTCCTGCATCCTCAGACCGTTGGTTCTATCCCACTTCTGACATATCAATGTCCATGCCCAGTGTCGTTGTTTGTTGGATTTCCTCCACTACAAGTGTGGGGCTCCCTGGTTCCATATTGGGCGAATGGATTTCGTCCAAGTGGAAAAATTCAATAGTCTGTGTTGGTTCCTGTTCGATTCCTTGTGGGTGTTGTGGTGCTCTGAGTTTTCTTCAAGGTCTTATGAAGACCTGACTCGATGCACCTAGCTTGGGTGGTGCCATGGTGGTTAAAATTGTCTCTGTCGAGCTAGTTTGTTTTGTAACTCCTGCAAACTCACTCTTTACTCCATATACTCTGTCGCTCTGTGCTTTCTCAATTTCATCATAACCCTTACGTTACCTGTGTGATTTCCTTATATAGCAATTGTGTGAAAATTCTCGAAGAAGTTAACTGAGCTGTGGTTTAAATGAATTGACGCTTCCCACGTACTTACCATTGAATTCACTTGACGTCGCCAATTAGCGCGATTAATGCGACGTCTAGTCTATCGTTCTTGTCATTCAATTTTGATAGACACCGCCAGTTGGCACCTATTTTCCGTAACCACCATTTTCACAATTTCCACCTTTCTTCTTCTTGTTGGTCCTTTTTCCGGCACGCTAATTGTTCCAAGTGTGCGTTATGTTGTTTGGCCAGTGCGCATGGACATTTTATTTTCATCACACTACCTCTCCTTTATATGGGTTATGTCTTTTGTTGTCCAGCGTGGTAACCCCTCTATTGTTGTGCGCAGTCCTTTATTGTCTAGTGCTTTTTTTTTCAAGTGCTAGGAGGTCGGTTGTCTCTATACAGCTTCAGTCGACTCCCATTGATCATTCCTATGATTTTTGTTCCTCCCAAATCCTTCAACTGTACAACTCCCCGCTCTGTGACAGTCTATATTTCATATGGTCCCAACCAATGCATTCTGAGTTTTCCTGGGTGTTGCAAATATTTATTGTCGTACACCAAAACTAGGTCTCCCTCCTTGAAATGTTTCCTCTTGATATGTCTATCATGCCAATATTTGTCCCTTGATTTGTGTAATCTTGGTGAAACCATTATAGAATCTTGTCTTCCTCCATGATCATCGATTGTCTTAGCCTTTCTTGTATTGTGCCTCGCTCTGTCGTGTTTGTAATTGTCGCTACGCACAGACTAGGTACCAAAACTTCTAATGGCACCACTGCTTCTTGTCCATACACCAACCTAAAGGGTGTCTTCCCTATCAATTTTTTACATGTGGTCATGTATGCCCACAATATTGTTGGTATCTTCAAATACCAATCGTCCCTATTGACATTGCAAATCTTTGTCAGTGCATTTTCTAGGATCTTATTAAAAGATTCCTCTGTTCCATTTGCTTGAGGATGATATGGTGTACTCTTTTGACAATAAAATTCAAACTCCTCATTCATAGCCTTAATAGTGTTGTTAATTAAGTGAGTGCCTTGGTCACTCATCAAAATCCTTGGGCATCCAAATCTAGTGATTACTTTCTCAAACAAGAAGTGTGTTGTTGTCTCTGCGCTGCAATATTTTACTGGTGTTGCTTCTTCCCATCTTGTTAAGTATTATGTCACAGTAATAATATACCTTTCTCTTGACCTTTTTGTTGGTGGTTTAATTGGTCCCAAAAATTCTATTTCCCATTTTTTGAATACCTGCAAGGTAACTTGTGGTCTCAGGGGCATCTCGTCCCGTCTATTCGATTTACCAACCCTCTGACATATATCACATCTCTGGCAGTAGTCCTTTGAGTCTCTGTGGACATTCGGCCACCATAGTCCTGCACGCAATACCTTCTGCGCAGTATCTTTTCATGCATAATGTCCTCCTTCTATTCCCTCACGGGCCTTTGCTAAAATCCTAGGTATTTCATGTTCTAGTACACATCTTCTCAAGATGATGTCTGCACCCATATTGTATAAGTGTGCTGCAATCAATTGATAGTATGAATCTCTGACTACCAAATTTTTCTTCTACGCAATGTTGAATTCTTGTGGCACGGTCCCTGTACTCAAGTATTGAATGATGTCTCCAAACTATTCATCATCTACTTGGACTAAAAATAATTGTGCATCGGTAAATGTTTCCTCTAGATTCGTAGGTTCTTCTCCATTAGTGATCCTTGATAAGTGATCAAGTCCTGCATTCAACTTCCCTGGTTTTAGTATCACTTCAAAGTCAAATTCATGGAAAAATAATAACCATCTACAAATTCTCCCCCCCCCCCACAACAATGGCTTGTTGACGATGTATTTGAGAGATGAATGGTCTGTAAATATCTTGAAATGTTTTCCCAATAAGTAATGTTTGAACTTTTGAAGTGCATAGACCATAACTAAGCCTTCTCTCTGTGTGGTATTGTAGTTATGCTCTGACTCTGACAGTTTTCTGCCAACAAATGCTATAGGATGGTCCAATTCCCCTGCACCTGGTTGTGCCATAATAACTCCAAGTGTTATGGTTGATGAATCTACATGTACATGGAATGTATTTTCCCAATATGGGAATACCATTATTGGTGTGGTTACCATATTCTCTTTTAAAGTGTCCAATCCTCGCTCAGATTCCTCATTCCATTGAAACTCGTTGTCTTTTCTCAACAATTTCTCCATTGGTGCAGTAATCTGTGCATGCCCTTTTATGAATTTCCAGTAGTATCCTGTGTGTCCCAATGTTTCTCTCAACTGACGTACTGATTTTGGTGGTGGTAGATTAACAATTACTGCAATATTGGCAGGATCTACTAGCAAGCCTTGTTTACATAGTATATGGCCCAACAATATTCCAAAGGGTGTTCCAAAAATGCACTTCTTGATGTTTAATGATATCTGACACTGCTTGCATATTTCTAACATCATCCTTAACATATCTACATGGTATTTCAACAAACTGTAGACTATCCAATCATCCAGCTATACCTCTAGAAACTGGTGGATGAATGATTTGAATGCAGCTATGACTACTCTAGAAAATGTTGTTGGTGCATTATTCAGTCCAAACGACATGAATGTGTACTCGTAGGACCCCTATTCTATGGAAAACATGGTCTTGTATCTTTCTTCAGGAGCTATCTTGATCTGATGGTAGCCTGAGAATCCATTGGTGAATGAGTAAGCTTCCTGGCCTCCTACATTCTCCAACACCTCATCTGTGAAAGGGTCATGTAGGAAAGCATAATTTAATTTCCTTGGGTTGAAACATATACTTATTCCTCCCTTATTCTTCTCATGAACTACCATATGGCTTACCCAGTCAGATTCCTCTATCGGTTCTATGATTCCAGCCTCCAACATCCTATCAATTTCGGCTTTCACTTTTTGCTTATATATTGGGTTTAATCTATAGGGCTTCTTTCTGATCAGTCTTGCCTTAGATCTGAGAGGTATCTCCATTTCCCCTTTCTCTCCTGCTATACCTTTCATTTATGTAAACGTTGTTGGGAAGAG
>SNQJ01S0050711.1:67996-79212 GCA_010110895.2 Picea sitchensis | reverse complement strand
AAGAAGGAAGTACATTTAGGCCCTGAAGATAATTAAAGAAAAGAATTACAAAATAAGAAAGTGTCAAGTCGGCCCTAATGTTAAAATAAAGTGACATAAATGGTATAAATGAATATCATTATACATTCATTTGATACACAAGTCGAATTTTAGAGGAAATCAGAAGTAAAGAAGGCCGGATTTCAAGGGAGGATGAAGTCTTTTGGTGATGTGTTCTAAGGTATGTTATTTTCAGGTCAGCTTACCATTTTTGCTATAATTTTTTTTCTAGAACGATTCAGATGATGAAATTGCTATGGTATTGAGAAGACATATCAATGTACCTGTGGTATTGAGACCAATTTTTTTTTCCACCTTTGTCAGCAACCAATTCTAGTCTACATTTTTTTGCAGCCCTGTCGTTAAATAATAACCAAGATATCTAAAACCAGTAGATAGTTCTGTAAAGTTATATGGGAGAACTGTCTTGTATGGATCTAAGTCCACTTCTGATAACCCTTCATATAGAACATTTGATTTTTTATCATTTACCTTTAAACTCGATGCTTTGCAGAACAATTTAATGAAGGTACCTTTATGCCTGATAGCTTTCCTTCCACTTTTCTTTCTTTTAGTAATAAGATAAGACCCTCCAAAACCAATATGAACAACAGAGGGGATAAAGGGCACCCCTGTCGTAATCCTCAACTGCTTCTGAAGAAATCTGTAGCTTCACCATTTATTATTACTACAAATTTTGCGGTAGCAACACAACTCATAATCCAATTGGTGAGATGAATCCCAAAGCCCACTTGTATTAAGATCATTCTTAACAATTCCCAGTCAATACAATCATAAGCTTTTTGAAGATCCAACTTTGGAACAAGTGAGTTTAATATTTTTTTTTAATGTTGTGGAGGCATTCATGTGCAGTACCAATGACGTCTTGTATATGTCTACCTTTCAGAAAGCCAAGTTGTTCGACTGAAAGTGATCTGGAAAGGATCGGTTTAATTCGATTTGCTATGATTTTGGAAATTAATTTGTAACATAGGTTGCAAACGGAGATAGGTCTGAATTCTCCAAAGGTAGCAGGCTTATTTGATTTAGGGATAAGGGCTATAAATGTGGAATTAAGGCCCCCTGCAATCAATCCTTTCTTCCTCGATTCCTCGACCTTGTCTAAGAGGTAGGCTCCCACTAAATCAAAGAAATGTGTGAAAAACACAATTGTCCAGCCATCAGGCCCTAGACTCTTATCTTTCTTGAACATAGATAAAACCTCTTTCATCTCACCTATGCTAATTGGGAAATGTAGGTTGTTTGCTTCTTCTTCATTAACCAGTCGAGAGAAGAGTCCCACTATTCTGACTTGTTTTGTTGTTTTTTAAGATCCCGAGCCTTGAAGAAGTTACTAAAATAATTCATTGCCTCTTCTTTTTATTTCCTCCTGTCCAGTGTGACAAATCCCAATGGTATCTAAAATCTCCCATATATGCTTGTGATTTCTCCTGTAACAGGAGAATTGATGAAAAAAATTAGTATTCTAGTCATCGCTTTGTATCAAAATCGCCCTGCTGTGTTGCCTCCACAATTCTTCTTTTGCTTTTAATAAACTATTTCTTTCTTGTTCAATGATACTAAGGTTTCTTTCTACATCCAAGGAAGATGCTCCTTCCGCCATTAGCAAAAGATTTTATTTTATCTCTGATTCCAACTTCTCCAGCTTCAATAAGTTCCTGTCGTTTATATCCCTTATCTAGTGTTTTGTCTGTTTCTTCAGGTCTTTTAGCTTCCAGATTAGTCTACATTGTCTGCCTCCTTTAGATAGGTATTTTTTATCAGTCCAGACCTTATGAACTAGGTTGTTGAAATCCTTGTCGAGTAGCCATTGAGAATTTAGTTTAAAAGGATAGGCTTTGTAGACAGGGTCGATCTCCAACTGTAGTAGTACCGGAGCATGATCTGAAACAAATGGGTATTCCACCCAAGATCGGTATAATCCTACACTAGTTAATAGTTCTTCAGAAACAAAAAATCTATCCAGTCTCCTAACAATAGAGCTAGTCCCATCTCGCCCATTCCCCCAGGTTGGGACTAATCTATCCAGTTGAATAACAATTACTTGCTTGGATTGAAATAGCGTTTTGAAATAAACCGCCAATGGTCCCACTTGGGATGATCCTCCCCATACTTCACCCGTAGAGACCGTGAAATTCAAATCTCCAGCAATAATCATATTTTTGTGTGATAGAAGACCACTGTCTGCCACAGAGTTCCAAAAAAAAATCCTCTCCGCACACGGGCCATAGATGTTAAGTAGAGTGAGCTCCCTTTTGTTAGTTATGCACATCCCTCTCAATAAAATGCCACCACATGAAAGGTAAGGTATCAAATTGAGCTTGTTTGGATCCCAAGTAACCAAAAGACCTCTCGAGGTACCAATCCAGTTAACAGCACAGGAGACCCAGGAAGGACGCAAGTCATTCATGAATGTTCTTTCTTTTTGTTCATGAACCAAGGTTTCATGTAGGAACAAAATATCCGGGCGAGTTCTATCCAATAGTCGACAGACAGAGGAAGTTTTTAGGGAGCCCCCGATCCCTCTAAGATTTAAGGAGAGAATAATCATTATTTTTCCCTTGCGAGGGCTTTCATAGCTCTAAGTGCCCCACTATCATTGGAAAGAGGAATAATATATGGTTGTAGGGAAGTCAAAGAGGACGATTTCTTCCTTGCACTTCTGGTTTTTATAGGTGAGTATTCGATGCCCAGGCCTCTAGACCAAGCATATTCTTTTCCTACTCCGTCACCACCTTGACGGTAGGTACTGGCCTCCCCACCCCAAAAACAAGTTTTCATAAACTAAGTTCCCCAAGTAAACCGGTAAAGGAACGAAAGAGGTGGAGTCGTGAATGTATGGTATCAAGGAATATAGGACCGCGTTAAGAGAAGAGTCATCTTCCTCCGGTTCATGACAACCAGGAAGAGAAGCAGGGTCCTTGGGCAGGTGAAAGGTCAAAGGATGGGTGGAGTCCAACTGCCTGGGGCATCTAGATCTAATGATTTGTCAGATACATTTCCAATGACATTAGTGTGAGTGGGACTCCCTAAAGTTACGAAAGAATCCACCCCCAAATTCACGACCGAAGTGGTATCCTTATCTACTTGTTGAATAGACCCCCCTACTGTGGGTCTAGTAGGCTCCAAATCCAACACAGTAGACACCTCACCATTAGTTGTATTCTGTTTTAACCAGCTAGATCTCTTCGAGCCCCACATCCTACCCCAGTACCATTTTCCTAAAGACTTTGTTGAACTTCCACTGTTTTCGTTTTAGTCTACACCTAGAAGGACCCAAAGGCTTCCACAACCTTCTCTGTGAGCAGGGAGGGACAGTCTCCCTTAGAACCTCAGATGAGCTGCTCAGTGTCATAACCTTCTCAGCTAGTCGAGAATAATCAGAAAGTCCAGAACAATACCGGATTTAGTGGACGAATGGCCAAACTTAATGTTATTTGGAGTAGAAAGGTTACTTGTCAAGTCACCAGAGAAAGAATTTAAGGTTTTCGTACCATCCCCCAAGGAGTCGGCAGTGGCGAAAGGGCCCGCTCTCTGTCAAATGACCTCGTCGGCTGCTTTGCAACCCTGTAGTTGCCCAGCTGCTTGTTAGGTGGGCAACTACAGGGTTGCAAAGCAGCCGACAAGGTCATTTGGCAGAGAGTGAGCCCTTTCATTGCGAGATTCAACGAAAGGGCAACAACAAGCAGCCAAACAACTACAAGTTTGCAAGGCAGCCGACCAGGCCGACCAGGTCATTTGGCAGAGAGCGGGCCCTTTCGTTGCAGGATTCAACGAAAGGGCAACAACAAGCAGCCGGGCAACTAGAGGGTTGCAAGGCAGCGGACGAGGTCATTTGGCAGAGAGCGGGCCCTTTCGTTGCGGGATTCATGGTATACACCATTTCTATGTAAATATTGAGCTGACTTGGTTACATGTTTCTATGGAAATTTAAAATAAGCATGAACAATAGAGGCTGACATGCATGTGCGCTAAAGTCAATGCAATGCTATAAGGCATTCCAGAGGCCTCATTTACAACAAATGAATTTGCAATTGCAATGGCACGATGCACGCACTTTATAGTCTTTAGTTATTATCGGTCTTAACGAAAATATGAAAGTCATGCTTTACTCGGGAAACCTCCGACTGTGCCAGGAGAGGAGACGTGTATGCCTCTGATTTATTCAGTTTTGATTTTTTACCATGGTCGTATTTTCCTTCCTTCTCCTTTCTCCGGTTAGAAGCAGAGAATTCGGTGAAACTTTTAGTGTTTCGATTGGGTCGCAGGAAAGTCTAGAATTTCAAATTTACCCAATCTGTCAAGAAAAAAAATTATACCTGTCAAGAAAAAAAATTATACCTGTTACTTTGTGTTTTATCCAAAATTATAAATGTTAAAATATTTTGTATATTTCTTAAATTTTTACTGAAATAAATTTTACTATGAGTAGGTCCAATTTCAAAGCTCCAACTATAATCAATAGAAAATTTGGAAATCACACGCACAGAGTAAAGTTGGATGCTTAAGTGAAGAAGACCCAAGCTAGAGCGTTAGAATTTGTAATTTGGGTGTTCATTTACTCCCTCAACTAACAATGTCCAGATATCATCAACCTCAAGCCTCTAACTTGTAAGTACTTACAACAGATTTTGACGAGAAATCTACACAGTTAAAACGTCCAGATTTTGAGGAAAAATCTACACAGTTAAAACATCAATTTGAAGTTTTTGATATTTTGATTTGTATCAATAACAACGTGTGAATTTTTTATTCACATGTAAAATACCAGTTCAAATAAAAAAATACATCCTGTGAAACTTCAAATTCCAGGCCTGGTTGAAGTCATGAAAGCAGAGAAAACTGTCATGAAAACTGTGGGTTGCAGGCATGAAAACTGTCATGAAAACTGTGGGTTGCAGGCATGAAAACTGTCATGCATAGCTTTCGGGAGACAAACATAAAGAACAGAAACATATTCTAAAACATTGGTTCTGTTGCTTTCTTACTTAGAGCATTTCTAATTAAATATTTATCAGTTCTCGGTTGGTCAGTAACATTGGGGTTATGTTTCCCGAGAGCTCCTTCCCTGGAGACATTGCAAAGATGTGCAAACAAACCGGATCAGGGGACAGCACTAAAAGCAATGAATTTAGGCAGGCAGAGGAGATAACCTCTGGAGAGTGCCTCAAGGGTTGGAGATCGTTGCTCAGGCTGTCGATTCCCAGCTGCGTAACGGTGTGGTTGGAGTCTTCGTGGTACGAGTTAATGATCTATCTATGCGTTATGCTACCCAATCCCAAGTCGGCCGTGGCATCGATGGGCATTCTTTTGCAGACAACGTCGCTCACGTACATTTTCTCTTCGTCGTTAGGCACCGGAGTTTCCACCAGAGTCGGAAACGAGTTAGGAGCCAACAGGGCCACCAAGGCGCGCAGAGCAATGATAGTCGCGCTAGCCTCTTCTTCGCTCTTGGGATTGCTGGCCATGAGTTTCGCGATAAGCGTACGTTACAGATGGGCCAAATTGTTCACGCAAGACCCCGACATTTTAATGCTCACATCGGCATCCCTGCCTATTTTGGGGCTTTGCGAACTTGGCAACTGTCCACAGACGACGGGATGCGGTGTTCTGAGAGGGACTGCTCAGCTTACACTGCGTGCGAACATTTATTTGGTCTCCTTCTACTTCATTGGATTGCCAGTCGCCCTGGTTATGGGGTTCCTTCTGGACCTGGGTTTCGCCGGAATCTGGGTGGGATTGCTGGCTGCACAGGCCTCCTGCCTAGTATTCGTCGTATACCATTTGATTAGGACCGATTGGAATCGGCAGGCKGAAACGGCAATTCGACTGACCGCGGCGGACCAGATCGTATCTCTAATTTCCGACGAATCTCCAGATTCACTGATGAGTCGTGACTAAAGCTTTATGGGACTTTGAAAACCAATCTAGCAAGAAGACCGGGCCTCTGTGTCGGAATGCTATGCTGAATAAAATGCTGAATAAATTAAGCTGTATTCATGAATAAGGTGTACTAGATAGTGTTTGTCCATTCAGTACACAGTATGCCAGTTCGTTAGTGAGGGTTATTATATAGGGAGTGGGTTAACTAGGCAGCAATCATTATTTCTGAGTTATTTTTTCAGCAGGTTTTTTGGTGGTTTGTTTTTAAATTTTCAGCTAGTTCAGAATTCTGATTGATTTTCTGAGCATTTGGGTTAGTTTAAAATGGAGCAAAACCCCTAAAATAAGGTTCTAAAATGCATGGAACTTTGATCTATGCAAAACTCAACTACACTTGAAAATTTGACCAGATTCAAATCCGTTTTTTCGCTGAAAAGAGAAACTCAAGAAGGAAAATTGCTCTAGAGTTAGCCTACTCCTAGTTTATAGTGTTCACTGTGTATATATATCTTGATTCAGTATACAATACGTTACTCAGTGAGGTGTAGTACGTAGTTTTTACTATCTGAGCATATGGTGGTATAGTACACACTATGTCAGTTAATCAGTAAGGTGTATTGTCTGTTTTTATAGTGTGAACTATAAAATCAGTTTTCTTAATTTTTTTGTTATAATCTGTTATAATTCTAGTGTTCCAAGGGTTTTTCAGCATGCTAAATCTATTTATGCATTCAGAAATGCAATTTAAACAACAGAAAATAGGAATTTTATCCAAATTTATTGGGATTCGAAAAAAACCCAAAAAACAAAATAACCCAATTTGTTTGTATCGTTCTAAAATAATAATAATATTAAGTATGTGTAACATTTAAAAATAAATGTTCAATTTTTTATGTTTAAACTTTAAGGTTATGTTACAATATAGTTTTAAATTTTAAAGTTATATGTTAAAATTAAATTTTTTTGGTTGACAGTTTTCATTGAATTCTCTATGATGGCGGGTGTAGAATTGTCATTAATAGAATGTATTGTTAAAAAACTATATTATGTGAAATCATCAATTTTAAATTTTCAAATTAATTTTATGTATAATTGTTAATTTTCACTATCCAAAAAAAAATTAAATTTTTTTATGATATAGGATTTCAAAAAAAAAAAAAAATTATTTTATGATCTAAGATTCTATGATTGTGATTCACTTGCTAACTAGTTATTTGGTTTTTCATCGAGCCTTTACAAAGCTTTTAAACGATGTTTTCACCTCTTTGACGTTGTTTAAGCTTTAAAAAAAATTATATGATCATATAAGAATATTAATGATTTAATCATCACACTTAATTTAACCATGTGAATTTATTATAAGAGAAGTTAACCATCACACTTAATACAACTTGAGTGGGTTTAATGGTTAAGAACATGTGTTTCCTCTTAAGAGGTCACACGTTCAAATCCAGAGGGGGCTAGTCTATGTATACCTCCGTAGACTTTACCACTCAAATCGGGGCATACTGAAGTGTTATGTACTCACCACAACAACTAGCCTCTGGAAGGAAGATGGGTCATAGATTTCCTAGTAAGTGGCCAACCTTTAGGGAAGGTTTGCAACTGGGGGTCCCTTGAGGGGTTATCATACCATTCCCTACCATACTTACCATTTTCCGCTCTTTACATTCTCATCATACTACCCTCTTCTAGGCCCTTTGACTTTGGGAAGAAGGGGTTGAAGGCCAAGAGGGATTGTTGTCGGCTAAAAAGATAAGATCCTAGATATAGACCTTCCAGATGCTTTGCCCAGGGATCCTTGAGAAAAGAATGAAACACTTCTCTGTAAGAAATAGGGGACCCACAAGAAATAAATGATAATGAATTCTTAAGGGGTTAGTTGGAGGATGGGAGGTCTCATTATGAGTCAGCCTATCATGATCATGGGTATTTAGCGGTACGACATTACCATCATCTGATCACCAAGCCAGGGTAGTGGCTCTCAGTCACACAACTAAGAGAAAGGGTGTCTCATCATGAGACAACCTTTTCATTTCCGTGAGGTATTTGTGAATGACGTTGTCATTATCTGGACACCACGCTAGGACAATGGCCTTCAACTCGTTCCTTAAAACACGAAGGAAATAATGAATGGAGATAATGAATGGAAGGAAGTAATGAATGGTAAAGGAAAGTTATCATTTATGCTTTCTTTGTTAAGATCTCTGAAATCAACACACATATGGATTTCCCCGATCTTCTTTCTTACTATCAGAGGGTTTGAAAGCGAGTCAGAATGTCTAATGGGATATATTATTCCATCCTTCTTTAACTTCTCCAATTCAATATTTACCAGAGGTTTCAATTTGGGGTTCATCATTCTTATTGTTTGCTTGGCAGGATTTGCTTCTTCTCTCAAAGGAATGATGTGTTGGATTATTATTTTATCATAATCTTTCAAATCATCATAGGTCCATGCGAACACATCAATATATTATTTAAACAATGTGACATATTGAACAACTTCCTCAACGGTACAATCAACTCCCAAATTGACGTATTTTTGGGAATTGTGAGTTCCAATATTGACGTTTCTATTTTCTTGCACTTTTCGAAGTGAAACATCCTCTGGGAGCTTCTTGGCATGATCATCTTTTGTAAAAAGAGACTCAGATTGTATACAATCTTTAGGGACAACGATTATGTGATTGTCTTCATCATCATCATCGTTCAACAAGAAATTTTCCAGCTGTTCATCATTCTCAAACTTTGAAAACTAGATTCACTAATTTCTGACGAATCTCCAGATTCGCTAATGAGTCGTGACTAAAGATTTATGGGACTCTGAAAACCAATCTAACAAGAAGACCAGGCCTCCTGTGTCGGAATGCTATGTTGAATAAATTAAGTTGTACCAGATGAATGAGGTGTACTAGATACTGTTCTAGCCTGTTGCACGGGCTTTAATGCTGCGGTGGCTGGTATATATACCATCGGATTGTCTTGGTATATAGGCGAGGATATATCTGACGATGTATATACCATCTGCCGCAACATTAAAGCCTACGCATTAGGCTGGTTATTGATCACCAGTGTTTGTTGATTCAATACACACTATGTTAGTCCGTTAGTGAGGGTTAGTGTATACTGTTTACTGTGTATATGTCTCTGTATTTCTTGATTCAGTATACAATATGCCAGTTAGTCAGTGAGGTGTAGTACGTAGTATTTATTGTCTCAGCATATGGTGATACAGTACACACTATGGAAAAATCAAACCGAAAAAATCGTCGAAAAATTGTGAAAAGGTAGAAAGTTTAGACTACTTAAAAAAAAAAGGCATTGGCTAAATGTTCTACCTTTTGAGTTTTTTGGTCGGAATCCAACAATGTAAATTTGGACAAAATCGCTATTTTATGTTGTTTAAATTGCATTTATGAATGCATAAATGGATTCAGCATGATGAAAAACTCTTGGGGCACTCGGATTATACAAACTTAGCCACTCAAATCTGCAAATCCAACCATTCATCACCGGATTTCGAGCGAAATCAAACAGAAAAAATTGTCAAAAAACCTCCAAAAAGTAGAACGTTTAGACTACTACCAAAAAAATATTAGTGTGTAATATTTAAAAATAAATATTAGGTTTTTATGTTTAAATTTTAAGGTTATGTTAAAATATAGTTTTAAATTTTAAAGTTACATGTTAGATATAAAGATTTTTTGGTATGTTAGAATTATATATATATATATATATATATTTTTTTTTTATTTTTTTTATTTTTTATTTTATATTATATGATATAGAATTTTAAAAAGTACATTTTTATTTTTTTAATAATATACGATTTAAAAAAAAAATATTATTTAATTTTTTTTTATTTTTTTATATACGATTTAAAAAAAATAAAAATAAAAAATATGATTATTATTCTTTCAATCCAAATTTAATTTCTATAATAACATAAATAAAGCTCATAATAAATATGTTGTAATGAATATAAAAATTTAAAAAATAATAATAAAAATTAAATTATAAATTCTATTAAAATATTTAATAATTAATATCATAAATAAATGAAAACATATTGATGGATCATTGTATCAAATTAATCTTTTTGTTTTCTTTTCTGATTATTATTTTTTAGATATAAATAAATCAATGTTAAATGAAAATGAAAATGAAATCTAATAGTATATGAAATTAATCTTACCGTTATCTTTTCTAATTAATCTTACCGTTCTCAAAGTACAAATGTCAAACGATGGGACTAATTCCATTTTTACTAATTCTAAGGATGGAAGGTCAACTTTGCAAAATTTGATGAAACCTTAAAAAAAAATTATTATTAATTTAAAATATTAAATATTAAAAAGAAGACATAGTGGTTTTCTTCTTATGGGAAAATACAAATGTCAAACGATAGGACTAATTCCATTCTTACTAATTCTAAGGATGGAAGCTTTGCAAAACTTGATGAAACCTTCTATAAATTCATTATTAGTTTATAATATTAAATAGAAGAAAGAATATAGTGGTTTTCTACAAATGTTAAAAAGATGGGACTAAATAATAAATGATCAAACCAATTTATCTTATAAAAAAGTTATAAAAAAGTTAAGCATAAAGAAAATGGAAAATGAACTGTAATATTCTTGTTTCTCCTAATTTGTAAATTAATCATAGAATAGGAATTACCATGCTAATGCATGAGGAAAATGTAAATGTATTATTGTTTGAGTTGTTAATAACTGACTGTGGGGGTGAAGCCTTGAAAGTATTGGCCATGATATCACTAGAGGAAGAATGTGAAAACCATACAAGAGGGTTCATATATCAAATAACCTCAAATCTTCATGATAAGGATGACAAACCTCCTTCGAATCCCAAGAAAGGAAAGCAGTCAATGAAGAAAGAACGATGGTTGAATCACCAACCACCCCCATGAATGGAAACATGGGTTGTCAGCTAGAAGTACTGCAGGGACCTGCAGACTTGAGTTTCCTTCTGATAGAAGGAACAAGATAGGTCGGAAAAAATCTTCCAAGGTAAGAGGGACACACACACGGGAGAGGAGATGCCAGACACCCGACACCAGACGAGGAGGGCGGAAGCTCACAAGGGAGAAGCACAAATCTCTCCAACGAATCACGGACAAAAGCCCGCGAGCTTGATGTCGAAGAGCATCTGAGAAACCTCATTGAGGCCACAACTGAGTGAGAAAGCTCCGAGTTCCAGAAAATAGGACTCGAACAGAAGCTGAAACAAAGAGAGAACCCTCGAGAACC
>SNQJ01S0050711.1:46560-59778 GCA_010110895.2 Picea sitchensis | reverse complement strand
ACGAATGTGCGCAAGGGGTGCGCAGAAGACTCTTCTAAGAGTCAAGCCCATGAGAAAGAGCACAAAGTTCTTAATTCCTTCATAGCTGAGAAAGCTCAGGCGGGACAACACTTTTCATAAAGTGCTGGCGAGACCCAATAGTCTGCTTGCAGTAGAGGATCGAAAGCTGAGACCTTTGAAGCGTCGAAATCTTTTGAAATCGGGAAGAAAGCGTGAGCTCAGGGAGGAGCTACAGATACCGTCAAAGCTCACATGGATAGTCGATAGCCATCGGATCCAGGATAATTTGCATGAGGTTTAAACCTCGCATACGCAAAGGTGAGGACTCATCAAAGTCTCGAAAAGATCAGGACCGTCCATTTAAGAGGACATGTGGCAGAGGTTTGAACCCATCGAGGCTTTGGATACCAGAAGATTGAAGGACTAGAATCATGGATTCAATGCATTGTGAACTCCCGGTTCGTGAAATCCCGATACAGGAGAGGAGCCACCAAATTTTGGTATTTCGGCTATTCGGAGTTCGGGACGTAGAGGAGGTTGTGGTCTTGGTACCGAGAGTTTCAAACTCCCGGTACGCGAAACAAAAAAAGCATCGGGACCGTCCATTTCAGAGGACACGTGGCAGAGATCCGAACCCATTGGGGTTTTGGATACTAGGAGGTTGAAGGACCAAGAGTTTGGTCACGGCAGATTCGCAAAATCGCAAATCCCGAAGTTACGAAAGGTGCACGTGGTTAAGGTTTCAGGGAAATCCCCGAAAGGAGATTTCGGTAATTTGATTACCGGGAAAACGAGAGGTAAGAGTTCTAAACTCCTGACTCATAAAACCCTGAAAGGATCTGAGCCGTTGGATCAGGAGAGGCTTTGAGTCGTTGACCTCACTCAGGAGAAGGAGGACCAGAATTTCAGGATTCGGCACTTCGGTACTTCGGATACTGAGAGTACGAGAGGACAAATAATTGGAGCAACAGGATTCACAAAGTCCCGAAACATGAAATCCCGAAAGCGTTTTATGGAGTAGTGTCGGGTCACGGTACCACAACAAGTTTCGGCATACCGGGGTTCGAGATTTCGGAAGTTTCGAGGACAAGGAACTAGGGCACTTTGTATTGAAACTCCCGAAGTCATGAAACACGACATATTGTTTGAGTGGGTGTGTGAAATCGTGGATAAGTATTGTTTGTAACGGAATCACGAAATCGTGAATTCTGAAACCCGGAAAGGCTATGGGTTGTCAATCCAATTGGATCATAGCCGTTGGTTCAAGAGGGACATGGATCGTTGATCTCTTTGCAGAGATATTTCAGTATTTCAGCTACCGGGGTTATAAATATTAAGAGAGTCAGGACTCTTGATCCATGAAATCCCAAAAAGATCCAAACCGTCAGATCAGGGGAGGCTTACAGCCATTGATCTCCCTTTGGAAGGGACCTTCGAAGATTTCACCGTTTCAGTGATTTGAAAGGGAGAGGAAGAGACATTGCATCGCGATTCCCCAAATCGTGAAAAGCTGGTAAGTTCCTTTTCGATTAAGCACGTGGTCATGGAACATGGTCACGTGGACAAGACCCAAGTGGGGAGCTTGTCACTCGCCAGCCCTTTCGGGGTTCGGCATTTCGACATTTTGGGGTTTGAAGAGTCTAAAGACTCGACTCTCTTGCATCCCTGAGTCGCGAAATGCGAAAGGCGCCTCTTGGCTTGGCATGTGGTCATAACCAATGATCACATGGAGGTGGATAAGGGAAGAGCTAGCCTGCGCTAGGACCCCGTAGGAATTCGGGGATTCTATCCCTTGAGGAAGAGCAAAAAATTTATAATACCATAGTGGGTATGTGACATGAACTACAGTAAAAATATATTCAATATTAAGATGAAATTCAAAATTGTAAAATTGTTTGTCTTGTTGTTTTCTTTTCTTTTTAAAAGAATGTACATACATAGAAACAAGGTTACACCTAAAATTATGAATATAATTGGGGAATAGCTTTGCTTTTGAAACATAAGAATGTTCACGTTATCCCTATTTTGTGGGATAAATAAGGAGATCATGCCTTGAGTCCCTCAGGTTGCAGATATGGAGTGTCGAGAGACTACATGACCAACAATGTCCACTTGCACATACAGAAGCTTGCTCTGTCACCACATTCAGATCCATTGTCATCACATTCACCACAACAACTAGTTTTTGGAAGGAAGATGGGTCTTTCTCCATGAGGTACAAGTCAATTATTGTGGCAGGTAATCACCTAAATATTTAAGGCATTTGAACATGTTGTATTTAAGCTACTTTTGATTATAGAGCACCTATTTGGACATTATTCTCTTGACCTTGTTTCACCTTGGTGAGTTTCATATATTTCCTAGTAAGTGGCCAACCTTTAGGGAAGGTTTGCAACTGGGTGCCCCTTGAGGGTTATCGTACCATTCCCTACCATACTTACCACTTTCCTCTCTTTAAATTCTCTTCATACTACCCTCTTCTAGGCCCTTTGACTTTAGTGACCCAAGAAGGAAATTTACCTCATTTCATGGGAAGAAGGGGTTGAAGGCCAAGAGGGATTGTTGTCGGCTAAAAATATAAGAGCCTAGATATAGACCTTCTAGGTGCTTTGCCCAGGGATCCTCGAGAAAACAATGAAACACCTATCTATAAGAAATAGGGGACCCACAAGAAATAAATGATAATGAATTCTTAGGGGGTTAGTTGGAGGATGGGAGGTCTCATCATGAGCTAGCCTATCATGATCATGAATATTTAGTTGTATGACATTACCATCATTCGATCACCAAGGCAGGGTAGTGGCTCTCAATCACACAATTGAGAGAAAGGGTGTTTCATCATGAGACAACCTTCTCATTTCCGTGAGGTATTTGTGAATGACATTGTCATTATCTGGACACCACGCCAGGGTAGTGGCCTTCAAATCATTCCTTAAAACATGAGGGAAATAATGAATGGAAGGAAATAATGAATGGTAAAGGAAAGTTATCCTTTATGTTTTCTTTGTTAAGATCTTTGAAATCGACACACATCCTGATTTCCCCAATCTTCTTTCTTACTATCACAAGGTTTGAAAGCTAGTCGGAATGTCTAATGGGATATATTATTCCATCCTCTTTTAACTTCTCCAATTCAATCTTTACCAGAGGTTTCAATTTTGGGTTCATCATCCTTATTTTTTTCTTGACAGGATTTGCTTCTTCTCTCAAAGGAATGATGTGTTGGATTATTGTTTTTTCATAAGATTTCAAATCATCATAGGTCCATGAAAACACATCAATATATTATTTAAACAATGCCACATATTGAACAACTTCCTCAATGGTACAATCAACTCCCACATTGACGTATTTTGGGGAATTGTCAGTTCCAATATTGACATATTTTGTTTCTTGCACTTTTCGAAGTGAAACATCCTCCAGGAGCTTCTTAGCATGATCATCTTTTGTAAAAAGAGACTCATATTATAAAAAATCTTTAGGGACAACGGTTATGTGATCATCTTCATCAGCATCATCGTTCAGCAAGAAATTTTCCAACTGTTCATCATTCTCAAACACTTGCAAATATTACATGTTATCGGGTACAGAAGGTCAGAATGTTCTTTCTACTAGAAAATATGTTTTGATGTGTATATCATCTGGGTTTGACAATGAGGCTTCCAAGGCCAGTGAATCTGCCTTCTGATTCTTGTCCTTGGAATGGAAGAAATGTTGAAAGAACGGAAAAATTTCATCGATTCGTTAACTCTTTTTAAATATAACTTGAGTCTTTCCTTCTTGATTTTATACTTTTGGGTGACCTGATTAATCACCAACTCGGAGTCGTCAGTCACAATTAGATGTTCTATCTTCATTTCTTGTGCAAGAACCACCTTTGAATCAAAGCTTCATATTTTTCCTCATTATTAGTACACGCAAATTCGAGTCTGATAACATGTGGATGCATAATATTCTATGGACTTACAAGGACAATTCCAAGTCCACTCCTAAAACTTGAATAAGATCCATCGAATGGCATCCTCCAATAACCTTCAAACATATATTCTCGATTATCCTTGTCTTGAATTTTCTCTAGGATTTCATTATGTTCCATGTCTAGGATAGCGTAATTTCCAATCCCGACGTCTATATATTCTTCCATTAACTAATTATATTTATTTTTGAAGAGAAGGGTTTCCTGGGCTCATGGGGCACCTTAATCATTGCTTCGTCTTTTCCTAGAAGCATCATGCAACTTCCATCATTCATTATATATCCCCCAATCATGGATCACCAATCTCTTCCCAGAACAACTCCATATGTCAGAGGAAGTTCTACCACAATAATATTGAAAACTGTAATGATATGGGGGCCCAACGTGATCAAAGCATAAAATTCCTTGATTTCTCTTTAAGCCGACACTTTTCTAGAATCAATTGCAGACATACTTTCACCAGTTTCATAATAGTTGGTACAACTCATGCCCAATGCCTCCATGACCGCTACTGATCCAGGAGGATATTGGTGGCCACCCACCTATTCCACTTGGACCCCACCATTGTTTCTTTTAGTTTTTCATTTTCCTTAATTGTAGCACAATTTACTATTTTTGGCATTTTTCCGGGTCCTGAACTTCCAGAGCCATTTTGAGGCCCTAAACGACTTTTTTTGGGCATCAACTGATCATTGAATAGTAATTCACTCTTGACCATGATATTTGTTATCAATAGTTGTATTCCTTGGATATATCTTTCTAACGATGTATCATACGCGTCAAACAGAGATAGTATGCAAAAGTTACGACCCTGAGAAATTGATGTACCAATTTACCCCGACGGGGCCCATATTCTGGTGTTTCATCTCCTAGGGTTAGGTTTTTGGATGTTTAGGGTTTCCATTGTTTCTCAATAATATATAGTACTTCAAGCCTCATTGTAACACATATTTCATAGGCATGTAGTCGCCACATCTCTTCTCAGAGATAAGCTACCAACGCCCTAGCTAGTTTATTTCTATAATGTTTGTAAACAAATATCAGTTCTTTGATATTAATGAAATGAAGTTTTATTTCCTATGCATCTTCATATTCATGGTTATTTGTGTATTATGTTGTGTTCCTGGATAAATTTGGATCAGTGGTATCAAAGAGGTCTGCTCTTTCTTGATCCTTCTTTGCATGTCCCCAATGAGGTCAGGGTATAAGGAGTTAGGGCTCGATCTAGTTGAACCTTTGCAAGATTAGCCTCACAAACCCCAATGACCGCCCATGGGGGAGGAAAAGAAATATGAGGGAGTAGGACATACTATCAAAATATTGCTCAAGGAGGCCATTGAAAAACAAAGGAACGTGATGATGGATAATTTCGCCCAGATCCTTCAACGATTGCCCATTGGCAGTGCATCTGCATCCAACAACCACTCTGGAGGTGCAACCCCTTTTAAGGTACAAGTAAACTTTGACATTCCCATATTTGATGGCCAAATAGATGTAGATGTCGTATATATATGGTTGAATCTATTAGAAGGATATTTCTTGGTTCGTGACTTTTTCGACCGGGAGAAGATTATTTTTTTACTACTCAAAGCAGGATATTTCTCGGTTCGTGACTTTTTCGACCGAGAAGATTATTTTTTACTACTCAAAGTCAGCCCCATGTCAAGAACCGTGGGGAAACCCATCGAGAAAAAGGAAGAGGAGAAATCCTCTCTATTCTTGGTCGTACCTTAATTTGGAATTCTTTCTCGAGACACCATAAAGTAAATAATATTATTCTCAAGGGGGAGCTATGAGGACAAGGCTACTGACCACGTTGGGAGGCGTAAAGGATCAAGATGCATGAGTCGACAAATCGCTCCATTCCTTGCGCATAAAGTTGGGTATCAAAGATTCGAGAAAAAATTTGTGTTGAAGTACCACGACAGTCTACATAGATACATTTAGGAGGAAATGGAGCTCCTAGACATCTCCTCACTTGGTATGGCATTCTGGTATGCCGCCAAGATTGAGCATAAATTCAAAAGGAATAAGTGAGACTTTGGATCTGTGAATCGAAAGCAAGTGAAAGGTGCTCCCAAGCTGTAGAACAAAGTAAAAATCCAAGGAATGGTGGCTCAATACAACCTTCCAAAGCCTAGTAAAGAACACCACCATGAAGTCAAGAAGGACATGGAAAGTCGTATGAAGTTCCATAAGAGCTCCACTCACAACACAAGTGGGAGTGTCACAAACAACAATTGGTGGCCAAGATGAGGGCTTTTGAATAAGATGCATGCTCCAACATTGAATTAGAACCCAAGAAGGGGAATGACTGAGGGAATCATATTATCAATGCAGATCCCAACTCCATTGCCACCTCATGAAGAACCGAAGATCCAGGAGGAGTAGCCGCCTTCCACTCCTAGATGTGTGCGTTCCCCGCTACAGCTCATCAATGGGAGCCAAAAGAACTTCATTTTTTAGAGGTCTTGAAGTGATTGGGCTTGCCGACTATCATTGAATCTACAACATACACCATAGGGTGGCTCCACCAAGGATTCGGATCTCCGCTATCCAAAGAAGAAACGCCCTACAACATCAAGCCCTTCACTAATGAGAGGTATTATGTGACATTGCTCCTCTTGATGTTTGTGATGTATTATTAGACCATCCATACTTGTGGAAGCGACATGTTTTGTACGATCACGGCCTTGCATTGTTATTTTTACCTTGGGAAATAAGTGTTGCACAAGATAACGAGGTACCATCTCCTGCCATCTCTTTTTTTACTGCAAAACAATGCAATAAGCCCATTTCCAAAACCAGGAAATTTAATTTCCTGATGATCCACCTCGTGGAAAGAATGTTGTTATGACCTCCATATAGGGCTCCTTCGCACAACAACAACAAATATATAAGTTCATGGAGGAGTATCGGGACATATTAACCTCACTCTCAGGTGCTCTCTACACTCGTCGCCGGCACCCCATCGACCTGACCCCATGAACCCGCTTAATGGACCTATCTATCCATTAATTTTGTTTTGAGAAAGATGAAATCAAGAGGTATATTCATGAGTTGTTGCAGAAAGGTTACATCCGACCAAGTTCATCGCCTGTGGGAGCCCGAATGTGTTGGTGCGTATAGTTGGATGTGACTTGGAGAATTTGTATTGATTATCGGGTGATGAACAAGATCAACGTCCGTAATAGGTACTTGATCCCACGTATTGATGACCTTCTAGACCAACTCAGCAAGTGAAATATTTCAGCAAGATCAATTTGAAGTTTGGGTATCACCTGCATCGACCTAACCATCCAATGTGTGGAAGACTGCATTCAAATTCAAGGACGGCCTTTTCGAATGGATGGTCATGCCATTCGGGTTGAAAAATTCCCTTGCAACCTTCACGAGGCTAATGTGTGACATATTGCTTCCATTCACCAACTCATTTTGTAGTGGTGTACTTGGATAACATCCTCATCTTTAGCCAAACTTAAAGAGCACCTCCACCACATCTAACAAGTCCTCCAAACACTACGGAAACACAAATTGTGTGCCAATTTGAAGTGTAATTTTGGCATGACCTGTGTTCGCGATTCTAGGATACATTATTGATAAGTGTGGGGTGCATGTGATCCAACCAAGATCCAATTCATCCGATATTGGCCAGCCCCAACCACTCCCCAATGTAGCTTTGCATCTTTATGGGTCTTGATAATTTCTAACGTAGTTCGTTGGGATTCTCTCATATCACTTAGCCCTTTGTTCTTGAGAATGATGAAATAAAGAGGTAGATTCAGGAGCTATTGCAGAAAGGTCACATCCATCCAAGTTCAACGCCTCGCGGAGAGAACCCCATCAGGTTGGTGGTATTAGTTGATGGACTTGAATACCTATATTGACTTACTCCAAGCGCTGAACAAGATCACCATCAAATAGGGTACCATCCCACCTGATTGATGACCTTCTGGAACTCAAAGGAGTAAAATATTTCAGAAAGATCAACTTGAAGTCCGGGTATCAACAGGTATCGATTGAACCGGCCCAATGTGAAGACTCACCAAATCCAAGGAGGCTCCTTGAATGGTTGGTCATGCCTTCGGGTTGAAGAATGCTTCCCCAACCTTCATGAGGCTGATGGATGACATATTGCGCCCCATTCACCAACTCATTTGTAGTAGTGTACTTGGATGACATCCTAATCTTCATCCAGACTTGGGAAGAACACCTCCACCACATCTAACAAGTCCTCCAAACACCGCTAAAAACTTGTGCCAATTTGGAGAAGTGAAATTTTGGCATGACCCAGATTCGTATCCGGGATACATTATTGATGAGAGTGTGGGGTGTATATGATCCAACCACATCTGGGTCATATGGGATTGGCCAGCCCCAACCACTCTAACAACAGATCTTCACATCTTCTCGGTCTTCTAATTTCTACTACAAGCCAAGGGGATTCTCTCATATCACTTGGAATTTTGTTCTAGAGAACGATGAAATCAAGATGCAGATTCATGAGCTACCGCGGTAAAGGTCACATCCATCCAAGTTCAACGCCCTGTGAACCAACTCAAAGGGGCTTAACCATTTCAGCAAGATTGACTTGAAGTCCTGGTATCACCAGGTATCGATCAACCGCCCAATGTGTGGAAGACTACCGCCAAAGCCAAGGAGGGCCTTTCAAATGGTTGGTCATGCCTTCGGGTTGAAAATTCCAACCTTCATGGAGGCCGATGAATACATATTATCCATTCACCAACTCATTTGTAGTAGTATACTTGGATGACATCCGCATCTTTAGCGTGACTTGGGAAGAGCACCTCCACCAACCTAAGCAGTCCTCCAAACACCGCCACAAACACAAGTTGTGTGCCAATTGGAGAAATGAAATTTTGGCATAACCCGTAAGTTCAAGATCTGGGATACATTATTGATGAGTGTGGGGTGCATGTGAATCCAACCAACATCCAAGTCATCCCTGATTGGCCAGCCCCTCGACCACTCTTAACAGTCATAGCCTTTTTGGTCTTGTTAATTTCACCGCGAGGTTCGTGTTGGGATTATCTCATATCACTGGCCCCTTGAGTCAAGTCACCAAGGGAGGTGTGAAAGAAAAATTCTTTTGGTCATAATATCAACATAAGGTGTTTGTAGAATTGAAACATCGCCTCTTCTCTGCACCGGTGCTCACATTACCAGACTCGCAATAAACATTTGAGATCGGGATAGATGCCTCTAACTATGCTATCAACATAGTCCTCACTCAACATGGAAAACCGATAGACTATCATAGAGAAACTCTATTTGATATTGTTCACAGATACCCCACCTACGATAAATAAATGTATTCCATTGTGAAATCTTGCCAACAATGGAATCATTATATTTTGGGGAAGGAAACGATCAGCCACATAGACCATCAACCCCTCGTACGTATTACCAAGTGGAAGTTGCAGAACCATCGCCATTAGAAGTGGTCCACATATCTGCAACAGTTCCACCTCAACATATTTTATAAAATAGGAAGTACCAACGAGTTTGTTGATTTCCTCAGCCGACCACCAATCGCGGTGATAACCACCTTGTTCAACTCTTGTGGGCACAAGACTTCGGATCGATGCTTCTACAAGATCGTGATCCAGATTTTGGCCACACATACAAGACTTTCTTGGAGGGTAACTAAGTTCCAAATTTTCACCTCTAGGATGCTCTTCTTACTATGTCCCTCGGGACACCTTTGTGTTCCTTCAAGTGAGCGCGCAAATCTGATTTGGGAAGCACATTACAGTCAGGTCACAGGGCACTTTCCGAAACAAGAAAATAGCAGCCATGTATATTTCTAGACACAAACCTTCAACAAAGATGTTGAGAACTACTCTGATCATGCACCGCACTATTGCCAAACTAAATCCATCAAGAAGTAAGGCCTATATACTTTGTTTCCTGAATTCCCTAGTCAAGCTTGGGAATCCATCTCCATGGATTACATGTTGGCCTTCCTTCTACTAAGCATGGAAAATGACTGTGTTTCAATGGTCGTTTTATCGCATTCTCAAAGATTTCCATTATGGTGTCCTACAAGAAGAATATCACAGCCAGAAGCCACCGCTAAACTCTTCTTTGAATGAGTGTGGGTACACTTTGGATCCCCTAGTCTCATCATCTCGTGATCGACGAGGTTCCTCAACATTACTCTTGGTCTAGCCTCCGTCAATGTTGGACACGGTAAGAGCATCGCCACAACAAGCTTGCCGGAGGCGTATGACAAATTGATGAGCGCTAAATACACATTTTGCACATGTTGAAAATGTTTTGAAATATTTTGAAAGATTAAGGGAGGAATATTAATGAAATAGTTATGAAGGCATACTTCCATATTGTAAAAATATCTTGATCGATCCACTCTCATCCATAGTATGTAGAAGGCATTTATAGTAGTTAATGAAAGTAGGTAGATTTAAATTCCGGGACAGGGATGCTTTAGGAGCGGAGGGGAAAACGACTATAGACACCCCTCATCTTTGTATCATTGTATCAATTAGAATTATAACATTAGCATAGAGAACAAGAGAGTTGTAGCAGATATTTGTAGAGAAGAACCACGTACATAAGTTCTCAATTAATATATGAAGCTTTGATTCAGACCTATGGTGTTAAGTGATGTTTTCTATTTGCATATGGTGAATGGTATGCTTACAAATGTTTATTCTCTCTATTGGTTTATGCCTTTGTTATTATTTTGTGTTGAATGTATGTTTTCATGTTAAGTATATGAAGTCCGGAGAGGGAGGAATGAGTTTCAATTGTTCTCATCCTGAGAGAGTTCCTACAAAGAGTGCAATTGAACTGTCCACAAGGAGTGCAGACCATGGTTCAGAGTTTCATCTCCTAAGAGCTCGTGGAGGGATACCATTGTTCTCATTCCAACGGAAGTGCAAGTGAGGCAAAAAGCCGTGCTAGGTGTGCACGGGCTGGTTGAAAGCTTAGAACTTATCAACCAAGAGAAGAGTTGAAGGATTGTTGCCGCTACAAAGAGTGCACAGAGTCAAGAAGGTCGAATACTTAGAAGTATTTGGTAGATTGACGCAAGGAGTGCATGCAGGAGTTCTTCTGCTGGGCTTGAATTTACTGTAGAAATCTCGTGATCGTTAACGCTGCCGGCAGTTCAAAGGTGGACGGCGATTGAAATATCAAGGGAGACGAGGTTTGAAGTCATCCAATAGAAGTAAAAGTTCATAAGGAAGAACCTTAGATTATTTCATAGAAGTTGTCTAGGAGCACCAGTGGTCGGAATTCTCTGTGGAGAATCAGCGAAGTTTTGAGGACTATGGGATTCCAGTGAAGCTACAAAAAGGATAAGTGTTGGATAAATCCACCCTTCGGGAGGTAAGAATCAACGTGGACTGTTGATCGTACTTCGCACAAGCCATCGAATCATTTCAGCATTTTGGGGATCCTGGCAATAATAAGTTGAGCACAGTGGAACGAAAGTCTCGAAGTCGCGAGTTGCGACAAGAATTGGATTGGATTTTCAGGATTCCATCACTTTGGGTGTCAGGAAATGGAGAAGACAACGCCTTGGGATCGAGAGTCCTGAAAACCCGGAAGAGCGACAGGTGGCAGGATTCCATGACAGAGATAGATAGCGTTTGAGTGGATAGGTGGCATGTCCTCGTCAAATGGGCGGAGTCAATCCTTGTTGACTGTTTCGAGGTTCAGAGGTCGACGGACTGGGAGTCTTGCATCCAAATTCATGAAGTCCAAAATTCTGAATCAGCACAAGGTTATGTGAGAAGCCAACCTTTACTGAATACATTTTGGGAAATCAGCATTTCGGGTTTCGATAGTTTCAGGAGCCGGAAACTCGACAACAGGAAGCGCGATATTGCAAAACCCGAAAGCCTGAATTAGTGAAGGGCGTGATGCTATTGTGGTCAAGGAGACTTGGGTGACGCTTGGTGTTTGATCACATGAAAACACTCATAAGGACCTGTGGAGGAACACTATTGTATGTGTGTGTGTGTGTCCTTTTGAAGGACATGAAGAGTCAATCAGACTCAAGGGCAGATTAGAATGATCTTGTGCGGACCTCAATTCGAGGGTTCAGGGGGGGGTCTGTGTCATTGTGGTATCAAAGCGCAGAAAGAGTCTTTTTTTTCTGTAGCAGAGAAAAGAGAAAATATTTGCAGCCATGCTGCCGAGAAGGAGAGACAGGCCAGTGGCAATGCCTGATCCAGTAGTGGAAAGGGAAATGCGCAAACTACGTGCCACGCTTGATGCCATGAAGACAGCACAAAGGTGCATAGTTGACACTGGGATATCAATGAGGCTGTCAGTGAAAATGAAGTTGGACACGAAGGAGAAGAAGTTACAGTTGAAGATGCTAGGGATGAACGCCTATTCAAGGTTGTTGCAAGGATAGGTGCCAGAGAAAAAATGGAGATTTCGATGTATGAAGGGAACTTAGATGTTGAAGAGATTCTAGACTGGATTAGAACTCTGGATAACGAATTCAACTATGAGGATGTCAAGGAAGATAGGAAAGTCAAACATGTTGTCATAAGACTTAAAGGGCATGCAACATTATGGTGAGATGAACTGCAGGCTGACAGACATTGCAAAGGCAAGCAGAAAATCAAAAGTTGGGATAGAATGGTTGCAAAGATGAAAGACAAATTCATCCCCAAGGATTATCAAATCACTTTGTTTCAGAGAATGCAGAATTTGAGACAAAAGTTGATGTTAGTGAAAGAATACGCTGAGGAGTTCTACAATATAAACATTAGAGCAGGTCATCGGGAAATCGATGATGAAAAGGTGGCCAGATACATGAATGGTCTACTGATCAAAATCTGGACCAGGGGGGCAAAAATTTGCTCAATTTTCAAAGTGCTCGGAATGCAACGAAAATGGTATCATTGCGTCCGTCTCGTCTTCCTAATTCCGGTGGTATATTTACTTTCACAAACGGAGTCCGTATGGAGAAGATATCGCAATCTGTTCGTCGAGTCAAACAGGCAAAATTTTGATGTTGACTGTACCTGCCCGTATAGTCCGTACAGGACATGTGGCAGGTCCGTACGGTCCGTACAGGACATGTGGTGGCTCCAGGGAGTGACATGTGTCAGGCATTTATGGACTTTTGGGCGTACGGTTTGACCAATCTTGAAGTGACACGTGTCACCACTGGAAGGGTGACACGTGGCACAGGGTGACGTCAGCATCCTGCGTGTCGGATGACGTCAGCAGTACGC